>JXXB01037004.1:0-10809 GCA_000956275.1 Anopheles koliensis | reverse complement strand
ATCTCTAATAACGCACATGCTTCACTGCCCCGGTCCGCCATTGGGTTGGACGGGTTCCGTGCCCGCATCGCCGACCAATTACATCCTCTAATTACTGAGTGTTTTTCGGTTTTGTCACCGGGTGAGCTAACGGCGACCTTTAAAGGCACGCACTTCTGTCTGCCTTAAAGCCCGGTCCGGTAAAGTGTGATAACATCCATCTGGCACACACCACCGGTCAAGAGCATATGCCCGCCGGAAGTGGTGCTCCGCAATGCTCCGGTGAGTCAGCGCGTTCGAAGGAAAAACCAACGAAGCTCCCAACATAACCGAGCGTAAATCGATGTAGCTTTATATTTTATCATTTTTCCACACATACACACACACACCCGCGGTGGAAACCGCTGAAGCAACCAACTCAGCCCGGAAAGGTCATACCATGGGGGCCGGGTGATGTGTAAGGTGCGCCTGGTGCCGGCTTTCTCGTACGGTGTGCGGCTTCGCGAGAGTGGTAAAAGTTTTCAGACTGTTAAAAATGTTTCTCATCGAAGGCTATGGCGAGAAGCGGGAACTTTTGCGATGGCCTGTTGCTCCTGGCGGTTGCTTCGTCCCCGGGTGCAGGTTCGTGATTGGCAATCGGTTTCGGTCGCGTTCCGGCCGCCAATTAGTCCGGGATTGAATGAATCCATCCGCTTTCCCGATGCCTGTTCGGGATTGACTTTTAAATGTCAAAACGCCGTGATTGCGTGATGATGTGTTTTTTTTTATTTAATCCTCTCCATCAACGTCAGCAAAGCAGCGTTAGGGGGGTGGGTTGGATTTTGGAGAAGGGTTTCGGGAAATAGGCTAGGAATAAAAGTACTCCTGGATGAGCGCATGATTTAGTGGATTGAAAATTCTTCGAATGCCTATTTTTAGGGTCTGTACTTAGTATGCACGTTGGTACGTATGTGGACGAATCGTTCACTTCCTTCCACAGCGAGGTACGTGTGCAAATATTTTATTTCGTTCAATAAAATGTTTAATACAGGAAAAAACCTTTTCCGCCGAATTTCCGCTTGGTGTTGGCACATCATAAGCACCTCATCAGCATAATTTTCATCGCTTATTTCTACCCGTATATTTACCCAAGCCCGCACTTTGAACCGTCCGACCGCTTTGCATCATCGGAATCCGATTTTATTCCATGGCCCGTGTGTCCTTCACGGGAGGGAGTTTGTTTTGTGCAATGAACTGCTGCTGCTGCTGCGGCTGCTGCAGATTGGAACAGTGTGCACGCACGGAACGGAGGGGAAAGGGAAGCCACCCGTCCGTGACACGATCGCATCTTGGTCACGATTTTTCGCTCATCGCGTTTTTCAGGGTAGCTCTGCCTTTTTTTCCACTACTGCTGCTGCTTGCACCGTGAGCGCGCACCGCCTCGGTGAAAAATGAAATAATCCTCGCTTTTCGAGGACGGAGAGGTAAGCGAGCGGTTTTTAATTATGTTTCCCAGCGCGGCGCACGGCAAAGTCGGAGGAAATCCAGCGAAAGGTTAACTAGTTAGCTATGGGACACCTTGTTTTTGTGTGGTTATTTTTTGTGCTGTGTGTAAAGTTGCCTCAGTGCAGCTTAACAGTTGTTTTTATTTCACTTTATTCGGAATTAATTGCAAAGAGACGGGGGTGCAAACGGGAGGGAAAAGCTCGTGCGGGTTTTTGTTTCTGATTATTTGCGAACGGTGGAAAGTGGGGGAAAAAAAGAAAATTAAAGCTTTGGTTCCATACCAACTTTGAGACATAACTGTCATAGTTCTATTTTCATTTAAAGTTTTTTGAACAAAAAATATTCGACGTTTCACTATCTCATTAGGCGCTGAGGTTGAGTTCCAAGAGTCAATAATACAAAGTATCCGTAAAAGCAATCATTTCCAATCTCATCTAGCATTCAAATAGTTTAAAGCAAAGCATGTTCCTTCCATGATCCTTTCTCCACTACTGTGCTATTTCTTACCCATTAACAAGAAAAAGCATGTTTTATCTGTCCATTTGGCCTTCAGCCAAAAACATTTTTACTCATTCAGCATCCCCCGACGCTATGCTTTTGTTGCGATAAGCAATAATGGCTCATTAGGAAGCTGATAAGGTGAAAGCAACACTCTGTGTGCCACCAATCTGGGTCACTCCCTGTCAAAATGTGCAAGCTTCGGTCGTCTTCGAAATGCAAGCCGATGTTTGTATTATTCACCATCAATCGGAAGCTAAAAGTCATTCCTGCTTACGGTTACGGAGGGTGCCAAAAATTCGTCTACCGCACGAGACTTGCCCGCTTTGAAGCATTCCATTTTGATGGTCGGCCAAAATAGGCGTTTAGAGGGCGCTCAGCTTCGGATTTTCTTGCACGAAACAAAGCTCGTTTTCAAACCTGCTACCGCGCGTCTGGTTGCCATGATGTTTCCGGGCTACTGCAACCCGGACTGGGGTTGGGTTTCTGTGAGGATGGAAAAATGTTTGTTTTCCTACACTTTTCCAACCGATTGCAGCAGCAGCAGTAGCGCCAGGGAAAAACCCCTTCTGGCGAGTTCCGAAAAAAAACTCTCGGCCGCTGCGGGCAGGTTTTATCAATGCAAACTTATCGAAACACGGGGCGAAGCGCAACAAGAACAAAAAATAATGCCCCAAATCTAAACAAAGCCGAGTTGAACAAAAAAAAAAAACAGGATCAAAAGCGGCTTTTGGGGTGGATTTTTCCGTTCCCCTCGTAAGGGGTTTGGGGTGCGGGAGTGGAAAACAAAAAATGCCAAAAAAGGCTTGATGGTTTTCTGCCAAACGCGCTGGTCCTGATTGAATGGTGCTGATATGTTGAAGGCGTTAGCAGCGAAACGTTCTTGGTTCATGAATATTGGCATTTTTTGTGTTATTTACCATCGCTCGTTCGGTTCGGTTTCGAGCGAGCTTTTCCTTCGCCGATCACCTTCGAGAGGTGTGAACGTCGCCGTGTTCAAAAGCGAGATCTAGTCATGGCATGGGTGTCGTGTTTGTTCCCACACACGAGGCTAGTGGCCGGAAGTTGGAGCTCGCCAACGCCAACGTTCCAAAAGTCTCTTTCGGAAGGGAGCAAAAAATCTCAAATAAAAAGCGTTCGCTTTTGTTTAACCACCGACTGCAGTCATACGCATACGCTGCTCGATGTCGCAACTTCAAGCTCCCCTACCGGTCTGTGTTAGTGCGGTGAGAGAAAAAGAGTGAGTGAGAGAGAGAGAGAGAGGGTGTGTTAGACCAGCCGCACATAAAATATGGCCAATGTTGTGCCAATGCCTTCCCCACCGTGAAAAGCATAACTATGCGGTGCTGCTATGCGGAAATCACTTCGCATTCCAAACAAACATACACACACACATGGCCGCGGTACTATCGATGTCGTCTGGTGCACCTACACCCTTCGAAAGGGCTTCCACCAACTGTGTCCGCAATCAAAACACTATCGGCGGCGGAAGGAGGCGTTAGTATAGACGACGGTTAGGAGCTGCTGCTGCTGCGCCTTTCACTCCATTTCTGTGCGAACCCGTTTTCAGCCAGGTTGAAACTCACGTGCTCACGTGTTGTTCCTTTTTCGCTCCCAAGCACGGGTAGCTCCCTATCGGTTGCCCAGATCGCCATCACTCAGCCCTATCGCGGCACTTGCAGCAGGGGCCGGTTGCCCAAACACATGCTCGTGTGCGGTCAGCTGGTGCAGCCGCCAGCTGCGTCTCGGCCGAAAAGCGGCGTGGGGCCGAAAACTTCACCCCAAACCGTTTTGAGGGCCAACATTGAGTTTTGTGACTTTTTTTTTCTCTTTCGTTGGGCAGCAACGTTTTGCTTTACTGCCGCAGTTTGGGATGCTGCATCAGCAGCTGGTGCTGTCGGGTGGTTGGGGGAGGGAGAGAGGGGAGGGGGTATAAGTATATTTCGGAAAACTTGACCACCACCAACACCGCCAGCAACATCGGCCGCAGGAATATTTATTTCTCCATTCCATGCCGTACACGTGTGCGGGGAGGTTTATATCATCCTTAGTTTTCTTTTCCAGCTCCAGCTTTTTGGCGTTTCATTCTCTTTCAGTTTCGCTTTGTCAGTGGCAAACTAATCAGTGGCAACCCTCTTCTTATCTCTCCGTCCGTCCTAGTGGACGCGAATGCTTGAGATCTTGCCTTCCTTTTAATGTACAAACACACACACACACACACACACTTGCTGCGGGTGGAGTCTGGTGTGTTTTATTAGTGCATTTTTGGTGCTCCCGATTGAAGCACTTGACTCTGTGTTTTTTTTTTCGCCAGAAGGGTGGTTTTTGTTACGGCCGTCGTATTGGTCTCGGTCTAGCGAACTCTGGCGGCCGCCACGAGGGCATTCGCGATGCAGATGTATCGATTATGCGGCACCTTGGACCGTGTGAAGGTGGTTGCGGAGCTGAAGACGCTTGAAGCGATGCAGTTCAATGTTTTGGTATACAATTTTAGACTCTCCTTGAACGACAATACGTGTGTTGTTCTGTGTTGTCTAGATTTGATCGAGAAATATAATAAATATTGGTGTTGATGTATAAAACTGTTCCATTTTGCAATGAAATACATTCCGGATTGATGGAACCATACGAAACACATCGAAAATTCGTTTATCCATTTCTGCGTTAATCGTTACGACCAACCATCGCAGTACAGTAAATTTAACCTATCCGACCTATCTACCGCTCCCACCTCCGCATCACACCTCCTTCAAACAATCTCTCCAACCTCCTGCCCGGAATGTCAATTGTCAATTCAAAGCTAATCGTAGCTGACATCTGCTCGCGGTGTCTGACTGGGAAACGTTTTTCGCCTATGCTCGGAGGAGGATGGGCAGGAAAAGCGAAAAAAAAACACGCGAAAACCGTTTAATTCCTTTTAACCGGAATTCAGGGGATGAGGTCGCCACCGCCCGCGCCCCAACATTGCGAAAATCAGTTTCCGACCATCTTTCCGCGAGTCCGCGGAACAACGACGAAACAAAGCAAGAGAAAACGGCGGACGGCGGTGCTGCAAATTGCGAATAAAAAGGTCGACGGAAACGGATCGGTTCAGCACTGGATTTCGGTCGGCCACACGTTTCCCACACATACCCTCCCACACGAGGTACCGCGGGTGTCTGCGGGTGGAGTGTAATGTTGCTAATCGTCATTAAGCAAATGTTGCTGAGGTTGGCTCGCAGCGCCGGTTCGTCTTTACGTTTCCTGCTCGCTGCCTTCGCGCTGCTGCATCGTCCGCCGATGGGAAGATTTTCTCCATTTTAGGAATTTTTGCTTTTATCTCGGCACTGGTCAGTTTTTGTTGTTGATGTTAGTTTACCCCAACCAGCCCCGGGCCCCGGGCACTTTCGTTCGGCCTTCCCGGCCTCGAGAATTGTTTTCTAATCGAATTCCGATGATTTAGCGAAAAATTATACAGGAAACGATCCCGCTCTTCTTTGAGCGCTGGTGGTAACGGTGGTGCATCCTCTTTAGCATTCAACCGCTGCAGATCCGGTCGTCAATTGGGATCGTTTTAAGCGTGGCAAGCGGTACGGGACAAAAGCGCCCGACTCTCCGAAAGCAGCACCACATCAAAAGGGAAGGCTTTATGGAAGCTTCATTTTTACCGCGTTGCACAGTAAATACGGCCACCGTTCCGGCGGTGATGCATCTTGCATGAGAAAAGTTTGTCCATTGCATAATACACATTCCACGGGAACAATTGCCCACGGGAATCCGTAGCGATGACGGCGACGACGACGACGATGGCAATCGCGTTGAAAATCGCACTAGACACGACTCGGCGGATGGAAAAGACAAGTGAAAGCCAGGCTAAAAACGGGTTGGCCTCTCTTTGAAGACGCTCTTATCGTCGTCGTCTCCATTAAAGTCAGGCCTTGGATTCATCTTCGTGGCTTCCACGTTTTCCGCTCCCGGTGAGGAGGGGCGCTACAACAATATTCAATCGTTATTTGATCGTCTTGCACGATGCGAGCCAGCGGCAGTAACGCGCTGCTCAGTTGCTCTTTATCACGTGATTTGTTTGCGCCCGAGCAAAGCGGGCAAGCAGTTTGCGATTAGTTTGAGGTTTGTTAGTTTTCGCTACCACGAGAGCCGCAACAAAACGGGCGAAACAAACGCTCAGGTTGAAAGTGAATTCGATAATACGGCGCGGGGACCGGTTGGTTGGCGAAGTTGTACGTGGTTTGTGATTGCGATTTCAACACCGTTTGTGTGTGCTTTTGTGTATGTGTGCGCGCAGAGAAACGAAACTTTTAGCTGTTTTCTACGCTAGTCACTGATTAAAGTTCTTATTTTCGCTTAATGAAAACTTTTCCCAATTAAAGTTGATACAAACTCTTGTTCCTCCGCTTGCAAATTCCCGGGCAGTGTGTGCTGGACACGGCATTAAGTGCAGCAGAAAAACATCCCCCTGCAGCCGTGCTCCGTTTCCTTCTCCGCCACGGTGGCCTTGTTTTTGTTCCATCGAACGGAAGGACACACCAGCTCATTCAGCACTGAAATGAAGGACTTTTCTGGATGTGCCTGCCCGGCTGCCGGCCTGCTCGGTGAGGGAAATGACACGACGGGCTGCAAATGGACCTGAAGTGGAATTGTGTGAGGATGTAGTAGAAAAAATAATACTCAGCACCTAGGGTAGGTAAGGAATTCCGGAACGGCTTGGCACAGAAACACACACACCCACCGGTCTTTTATGCACGGGATCGAGTCTTCAGGAAGGATGTCGATTTATCCGGGCAAGAAAAGCGTACCATCGTTTGCTCTCCCACTCACCCTTCGCCGGGAAGTGTTGAGCGTTATCCGAAGAAAGCCTTTTTTCCGGGAACAACCTGCGATGAAAATCAGGCTCATTTCAGTTCCAGAGTGTGTGTGTGTTTCTTTATCATTTCGCTTTCCCATTTACTGGTTCGCACTGGCGGAATTTGTGGGCATTTTGGGTGGAAAGAGAAGAAGGAGGATTTGAGCGGAAGTTTGTCTTCTCAATGGCTCAATGGGAGTTATTCTTGCAAGGAAAACGAGGCGCTTTCGACGTTGTCATTAAGTGTTTTCATTCTCAACTTTTCATGCTATTTATTGTTTTACGTGCGTTCATGCTCATGCATTCAATTCCTCTCTCGTTCTCGAGTATTTCTCGGTTCCCTGAAACAAACGAGGATTTTCAGTCTTCGTTGCAGCAGATAAAATGAGCAGAATTTTCCTGTAATCGATTGTGTTTTTGCAACCGGTTGACATAAAAGAAACCTTTGGTTATAGGTGTAACTAAGTTTAGATGTAGTGTATTCATGAAATACACTTTCCGAAGGAAGATGTGAAGAGTAAACAGGCATTGAAATGTGTGTCCTCCAGCTGTAAAAGCAGCAATGTGGAAGAAAACATTGGAACCATGCAAAAGAAGCATACTGAAAGTTAACCACAGACGGAGCCTTCACGTCCTCCTGATGTCACCTAGCAAACTGTCGTAGCATCAAAGCGCTTTGATGTTCTACTCTTTCACACTACATACAGACAGAACAGTAAGCGAATGAAAAGGAAAAGAAAACACATTCTGCATCGTGCATAAAATAAATAAATGTCACGCTATAATAGTTTTAGTTTTATCGATACTGTGTTTGCACGCCGTTTTTCGGCTGCGTTTAGCGCATCTCCTTCTAGAACTCTTCAGAAACTCCGAACGGACTATCTCAAAAAGTCCTACAAAAAACACACTTACACTCACGCACACACAAAACCCCATCCATAAGTCACATTGGGGCACTTAAATCGCAAACTTTACGGCACAACACATGACATGACGAAATCGCGGTTTTTTAATCGTACACATGCTGCTGCTGCTGCTGCTGATGATGATAGCAGAAGTCGGCTTGAGGCGATAAAAGCTACAGCTAGCTTGCTAAGAAATATGAATGTTCCGCACTGTGCTGGCACATGAAAGAAGTGGAATGTTGTGGAGAATGTCAATTTACGCAGTATATGCGGTGGTGCGACTGCGAAAGACTTCGTCTTCCATCAAAAGGATATGCCCGTAGCGAACGATATTTTTCTTTGCTGGAATGTCCTGTGGCGTAGCGGTGAGCGCATTCTGAATGCTTCCAGAGGAGAGCACGGGGCAGGGTAAATAAAAATATTTGTCAAAATTGTTGTGTAGAAGGTTTGGTGCGTTACGCGTACTTGGAGCAAATAAGTTATCTCCAAGGTTAAGGATGAAGGCGCCATTAAGTAGGATGTCCCTGTTGGGTTATAGTTTGGTGAGATTTATTGGGAATTTTAATGATTTTTGTTGCCGTTCATGAGTGTGCGGTTCCACCTTTATGAGACCTACTCGAGTAAAATCAATAAAATTCGAGTCATGGAACGTTCGTTTGTGTGAAACTTTCTTCGAATCATTACCGATTTCCCAAACGGCTTCACATTACTTCTTCATCAACACCCAGCGCTGTTGCATATCAATCATTTCCTTCGCAGTACATCTCCATAAGAAGATTGTTCCTGCGCGTTACCGTCTGCCCTTGCACCGCAACATTTTATTGCTCCCAAGTTTCGGCTCGATTGCGTCTTCGGCAGCTCCCGAGAGTCTTTGTCGTGCTTCATGGATTTGGGCTCAACCGCGTATCTGCGAGCATATCAGACGTAATTTACGTTCATTTCCTGCGGCTTCGCCGTAACGATCGGCGAGACCGGATAATCAGCGGCATGGGATAATATTATTTCGCACTTGTGGAGTGCTTCCTTATCCCGTGCATTTGTCTGTCTAACAAATGACACACGGGAAGCAGTGCCGCTGCAACAACTAATGGAACCGGCCAAGAACGCAACAAGCCAGCAGCCCTGAGAGCATCGGCGTGTGCTGCCTTAGGGTTTTTAAGAGGCACGTTTGTTTGCTTTTTTTTTGTTATTGGATGCGTCTCGGGCATTGCTTTCGAGAGTTTCGGTCGTAAATTGTAAAGTTTAAGCACCGGCGGCCAAGCTGGTTTTCGGGGAATCTGTTGCTGCTGAAAAGAAGGCACCAGTCCAGACGAGACGGCTTCGAGAGCTCTGCCGCTGATAGGATATGGATGTGCATGTTCACTAAATTTAATCCTCCCTGCACATTGTCCCGTTCGTGTGTGTTTGTGTACGCGGCGTGGAAGAAGAGGCAATTTTCTTAACTCCATTTGAGCCTCTTGTCAAGCTCAATCTATCCCGCTAGAGGAACGATGGCGAAGTGTTGCGCGAACGCTCACGCACCAGTAGCTTCTTTTAGCTGGAGCAATTTTGTTTCATTTCGATAAAGCAAGACCCAGCCAGCCTCATATCACCATCACCGCGTCCTCGAAGGTCGTTTGTTTGGTTGCTTCGTCGCGCACGGTTGTGGGAAGCACAACTTCATTAGCCACCGGATTCGTATACGGCTGAGCGGGTCGGTCCGGATGCACGGTACGCTCCAATTTCTCTGACTCTCCCACAGCCACAGCAACACAACATGCGGCAAGGGGAGAGAATAGTGCATCCTTTATGCATGCCAGCAGACGCCTAGCAGACACCCGGGGCCAGACGGTTCCGTCGTACGTACACGATCTTCGCGCCGAGCGCGACACGATCGCATGGCGCATTGAGGATATTAAATTAAATTAAATTAAATTGAATTACAAAATGAGCTGATATAAATAAAGGGCGGGGAAAGGGGAACCAGGAGCCCGGGGAGATAAATACGGGCAGAATATATGAAACCGAAAGCGACAACGAACGTTGGCGATGGCGAAATAAGATATGCCCCGGACAAGAAAAGCTGCGGCAGAGTCGTGGACAATGAAGGAGCGTAGGAAACGGCGTATCGTACGGATGGAGCACGCCGTTCGGTGGGAAAAGTGTCATCCATCCCGACGACGAGGGCGATCCTTCGGCAGCTCCACACGGCTAGAAAATTGCACCGGACGCCGGAGCGGATGGTATCGACTTAATCGCAGAGTGCAATTGAATTCCGGTGGTTTGTGGCCCTCCCCGTACATGGGGCACATGCTTCCTAGGAAAATGGATGTGCTGGCTGTGGCTCGGTAGCATCGTCTTCGCCGTGGCTCGTCGTCGCTATTCGATGCAACCGAGAACTATAATTTCAGCCTCACACGCCCTTTCCCGCGTGCCAATGTTGCCACGAACACGAACGGAAGCATCCACCAGACAGGTTATTTGTACTGCACTTTTATCCCTGTTTTCCACCAATCCCCGGTTGCCATTCCGCGGGCGCGGTCCTGTGGCGTCGCGCATCCTTGCAATAAATATTTTGATTTGCTATTAAAATTCCGCGGTAAACAACGAAGTCCGCGCAATTACCGCACCGCGGTTTGATTGCCATTCGGCGGAGCGGAGAGGAAGGCCAGGTGGATCGACCTTCCACCATGCAGGGGCAAGAAAAAGTGATAGTTATGATCCCACAGGGTTCATTGCTTGTGTGTTCGGTGGGGTTTTCCTTGCTTATGAGGAGTAACATTCTGTGGCTTTTTTTTCGTTGATCGATTTGCAATCGAAAAGACGAATGCAGATGGATAAAATCAGTGGAGGCTACTTCGCTGACTCGTTTTCATGATATGGAGTTGCGAATGATTGAAGGACTTTATCGAGAGCGTGATCGATTTACCTTGAAACGGCCTTGCTGTTTTGTTAAAGGATTGTTATTGTGTGATATTTTTTATAGTTCAAATAGTCTTTTTATTTTTCTCTATTTTATTTATGTTCACAATTATCTTCATTATTTAAATTGCACATGGTTACATTTTTCATCATGTTAAAAACATAACTATTATTAGGAAATATTTGCGTACTCGTGAAGTT
>JXXB01037003.1:0-24771 GCA_000956275.1 Anopheles koliensis | reverse complement strand
AGGATGAGAAGAATATGAAATTCACACACAAAGATCATCCTCACAACCCGGAAAAATGATGCGTACGGCTTATTGTTCGCTTGCGATTTAACGACTTGGTGGTCGGTAGGCTTAAGCAGACACAAGATGAGGTAAAACAAACAAAAAAAAAAAAACAATATCAACTATGTTGCTGATGGAATGGTGGTGTTGTTGGTTCGTAGTACGTTTCTAATGATTTCGTTTGTTATCGAATTTCGCAGGCTTTATTGCTTCCAAAGCGCGTTCGCCATAGGGCACTACAGTTCGGTTACGTTTGCTAGGGCGTTTTGAAACTGGTCGCAATGCGCACATACTGGAACCTAGCACGGGTGTTGACGAATAATAATTGTAAAAATAAATCATGCCATCTGCATCGCTTCATACATTTTCATTTTCGGCGAAAAGTACACACGTATTGAAAGTTTCATGAAAAAGCTTTCCTTAGCTGGTGTTAGGAAACTACAGTGCGATTCTTATCATGAGTAAGCAAAGAATCGCGCTCGTACTTTACAGTTCATGTCTGGTGAAACCATCGTTACACAAACAACGATATTCGTTTCTAAACATTTGTTGTTTCGATTAGTTTCATTGCCTTCGTTTCTATTGCTCGAAAGAATTAATGGTCCTGTTTTGATTCGATTCGATTCGAAAATGATGGTTTAGATCATTAAGCATAACTGCTTAATGCAAGGATACACGTACAGACCGTGGAGACGAAAAGAGTTGCTTCGAACAATGCCTGCTTTAATCGGTTGTCGGTTGTGAAAATCTTGCAGACGAGAAATTGCATGTACCTCGTGTGCTGCTAAAAGTCGTTCGTCTTTTCGATCTTTCACTCCATCCATTTGCTCTCCCTGTCTCCTTGTCTCATTTTATTCGCTGTTCTCTCTGTCGCTCTGAATGTGACGTGCAGTGATGAATGTTGCGTTGCGTTGTCCTTTGTCCCTCGACATTATATCCCGTTTACATACAGTTTAAATAATAATGATAATTATTATTTAGTGTGTTATATAAAAAAGTAATAATTATTAATAGGACTACTACAAGGTCAAAACAGATTGCACTTTGATAACCAACTCGGTGCCTTTCGTGGTTCGACCTGCGGCTTAAGTTGATGTCCACCCTTTGGAGGGTTGTTGGCTTCCTGCAACAGAGCGAAAAAAAACGAAATGAGTTTGTGTTAACCGATTACCATTAGGCGAGTTGTAATAAAGCAGCTTACCATTCGCTTTTCCATTTTACATTTAATATCCCGGGCAAGAGTGAAAAAGGCATCATCCACGTTGATGCTTGCCTTTGCTGATGTTTCCATAAATTTAATACCATACTCTACTGCTAGCTGTTCACCGCGGACTCGGGTTACCTAAGGATGTGTAATGTTACCATAAGGAACGTCTGCAAAAGTTTTTATTTTCACGTGCGTACCTGTCTTTTCTCGTTAAGCTCGCACTTATTGCCGAGCAGCATCTTTTCTACATCGGCCGCCGCATTTTCCTCGATGTTTCGGATCCAGTTCTTAATATTCTCGAACGATTTCTCTTGTGTAATGTCGTATACCAGCATGATGCCCATGGCTCCACGGTAGTAGGCGGTCGTGATTGTACGGAACCGTTCCTGTCCCGCTGTGTCCCTGTGGTGGCGGGTTGGTGTAAAATCACAAAATATCAGTTTAGTTAGTGAACAGTCCCGATTAAAGGCATCATGTAAATTTACCATATTTGCAGCTTTATCTTTTTCCCGTCCAGATCGATGGTTCTAATTTTGAAATCGATGCCTGAAAGAGAAGAAAAAACAAGTTTAGTTCAACAATATGTTCACGCTGATCTGCACGGAGTGTTTACATGAAATTTAAGCTGATGCACAGATTTTCTCCGCCAATGGCAGGAACTGCGTTTCAGAGCATGAACGCCGTACGACAAGAGGAGTAAAAACGAATGGAGAACAAAATCGCTACCAATGTTCAGTACAGCACAGCGATTTCACGAATGTTTTAACGCAACCTTCAACCTTTTGTGAAACACACATGGTGGCATTGACTTGCCACAGTGCGCTAATATTGCTTCCATCCACGCGTGTTAGATGGTTTGTTTCCGGGAAATAAGAGTGTGGTTCGCCAGTCAAGTTTTTTGCTAACTGTTTACAGATGTACCATCCTTCTCATAGTTGGTTACTATGGAAATGCTTTCACGTGCAAACTCGATTAACCAGCATACACGAGCAGCCAAAACAGAAGGTTGCCAAAATTTCGCCCGTCTCAGCCGAACGATCGACGGGTTGGAAGATCGACTCGGTTCCATCTTCTCGTTCTACGGCGACACATGTATGCTCAACCTAAATGACGATTGAATCCCAACGAGACCGCTCGTCTCAAGCGGTTAAGCGAGTGTTGGAGGAACACGGCGGACTGAAGAGCTCTGCTTGTTGTTTGTCGCAGTATGATCATTGCAAAGATATTTTTATCTTATTGTTTGTCATTCTATTTGCATTGCTTCCAATTCATCCGCACATCCCTGAATATGGTGCAGAAAGCGAACATAGCTAGCTAGCTAGCTAGCTAGGCATACAATTTGCCATATTTTACGTTCCGTAACCGATCCACAACAGCACATACACACAAACACATACACACACATCGAACGGCACTCCAAATGTATCTTAAACCAATCGACTGCGACGGTTAGGAATGAATTAAGACGAAAGCTGCACCCCGTCGTATACAAGAGTCATTTATTTGAGCTGTATAAATAACGCTCTCTTTAGATTGGAGGAAAAGTTTCATTGTTTTTCTTTGTTACGATAGCAAATGTTGCTTGCGCCAGCGACTCATGTTAGTATATATCAAACACAAGCAACATACAGCATCATGTACAAATCATAATAAAACTTTATGATAAATAAAAAATATAAACATTTCAGTTTGGTTACAGATAGTTTGTGTATATACTAGTTACGGAACCGTACTGCTTCCAGGAACGGTACATATCGCACGAAATCGATATGTGATAAGGTCATAGCTTGCGGTAGAGCTTATCTGAAATGCTTCGGCCACAAGGCTACACAAGCGGCCATTCTTAGTAACTGTGCTGCTGCAAATTGTTCAACAATGCAATGCACCGAGAAAATGAAATAAGCGAGAAAAACAAACAAACAAAACTGCTTATCAAACGGTCCGTATAGCAGATTGAAGCCTACGCATGCCGCCTATCAACGGAATGCCACTTCGGGTCGATCTATCAAGTTCCAGAACTAAAAGCCGAATCATATCCACCAAAGTTCGCCTCTACCCTGACTGACCGGACTGAAAAGACCTCGCCCACGAAAGGAAATGAACCATAGAAGCTGGATCATTGCTATCCACCTAGAGTGGCAGGGGGCCATACACTTTTTGTTACACTTTCCATTCAGCTTCAGTGCGGTGCACCAGCTTCGAGGCTTCGTCGCCTTGTCATGACGACAGGTGTCGTCGTCGTCGTCGTCGTCGTCGTCATGGTATTACTCACAGCAAGACCAGTTTCTTTATGTGTGTAGCAGGCATTATTAAATCTCGTCTGCCTCCTGCTGCACAAGGGCGCCATCGTCATGTTTATTACTCACCGATGGTACTGATGAATGTGGTATTGAAGGCATCCTCGGAGAAGCGAAACAGTATGCAGGTTTTGCCAACGCCAGAATCGCCGATTAGTAAAAGTTTGAACAGATAGTCATAGGTTTTCGCCATCTCAACGTTGTTTCGTTGCTTTCTAGTCTGGTCGACTGGGTCGCTGGGTCGTCGACACTACACGGTGAGCTTTTTTTTCTTCAATTGGTGCACACCACAAGGCGTGCAATTTACACCGGCAGTTCTCCGAACGAGTCTCCACACTTTCACACACGTCTTCTAGAATCAATTCACACACAGCTGACTCCTGATACGCTGCAGCAAGTGCTTCTTCACGATGTCGCGGTATTCGGAGAGTAACAATTTACAGCAGCACAGACCGATATATCGTGTGCGGAAGGGTGGTGTCTGAAGCGGTGCTCCTTGCCTTGATTCGCGTATGCGATATGATGAGTCCGATGACGAAAACCTGCTAATAGCAGGCGAACAACGCGGCAGCGAGAGTGGAGAAAAAAAAACGGATCAGGAGGAAGGGCGCCTAGACTCGATAGGCAAACGGAGCCTACGAAGCTAGGGTACAAGTATTGCCGAAAACCAACTTTCTTATCACACGCCACACTTGTTCGATGTCCGTTTTTTTTCGTCTAGCGTAACAACGTAAAACGAAAAATGGGAAAACGGGAAATAGTCTTCGTCGTCGTAGCTGCTGCTGCTATTGCTGTTGCTTTTTTTGTTACAATCACGCACGCAAGAGCAAAATGTCAGATTTGTGCTTGGGCAGTAATGACAGCGGCACAGGTAGCATTTCGTTTTTTTCTGTTGGTAAAGGCGACCACTGTGCGATCATTTAAACGAAAAAAGCAACAATTTTTGCTGATAATTACTAATATCCGGATGTTACTATTCATTTTAAATTCTCTACTGCTTCAAATTTCTTCAGATTCCTTTTTTAGCTGTTCATACTGCTGCGAAAAAGGCTGATCTATACTTTACAAAAAATTGCATTGACAAGACATTGCATAAAACACACAATAACCGCGAAGCTTTGGTGTTTGGGATGTGTGAAATCAGGGGAAGAAGTAATGCTTTCTTAATTTATCCCTTATTAACAAATTTGTATTCATATATCGATCCCTTTCCCTATGACCGTTTGGTTGGAATTTCAATTCCTTGGTCAGTAAATTGGTCGAAACGATAAATCATCTCGCTGCTACTGTGGAGGCTGGATAGTTTGCTCGAATTGATGATGACGGTATTCGCAGCAGCAACTGTCAGTGTTGTATTTTTTGTTTGTTTGCTGTCCGTGAAAAAGGATGGATTCGTGCGTGCGTGACTAAGTCGGAGGCAAAAAAGGCAAAAAAAAAACATTACATTGCACTAGCTTTGTTTGTTTGTGTTGGCCACTGAGTGTCACTCCCCCAACCATCGTTGTTCGTTCAAACCCAAGTTCACAGGTTTCCCCCTGACGTGTGTGCGTGTGTGTCATTACACGGTGGATTGCTGCACTACGGATTCTCAAGTTAATTGTGTAATTCGTAATTTTCCGTGTCATCCGTAGCCTAGTGCGCACTGCAAGTGTAAATTCCCCCATCGTGGCCCGTTTCCAGTGTGCGAAATTCCTGTGGTTACCTAGCCACCCCACACAACCTATCCGCACTGGGTGGGGGTGGAGGTGGATGATAATAGTGTAAAGAATGTAATTTTTGCCATTGCGAAGAAAGTGCGAGTGAGAAAGGCTCACAAGTGCGCACAACCGACCGCGAACGCGACGATAAGGCGTACGAAAGAGTGCGGGTGGGTTGGGAAGGGGGTTGTGTTTGTGCCAGTTAGCAGAGATACACTTGGCACGGGGTGTGAGGCGTAGTGTATGCAATCATCACACACCTCCTCCTGATTTCTGTCCTCTGTGCACGGGGTAGGCAAAAAAAAAGTATTGTGTACACCAAACAACACCGCAACACACAGAGCCTACCTAGTTTGCCTACTACTGTTTCTTGTTGCAAATTTTTGTGCGTGCGTGTGCGTGTGTGTGATGCGGGTTTCCTTCTGCCGAGGAGAAAAGTTGCTTCCACAGCAAAGCGAAGGAAGCAGTGTGCCGTGAATGTCGCGGGAAGGAAAGAAAGTGTGACGCAATGAAACGAGGCGGTGGTGCCTGCTGACTGCCTGATCAACTGCGGTGTAGTGTCCGTTGTGCTTTGTAGTACTCGCGAAACAAAACATGCTGCAACGGGCGAAAGCGCGAAAAAACGCGGCCGGTGTAGTGAACAAGTAAAGGCAACAACGTACCCACGAGCACGAGTGTGTGCACGAGTGAGGATCCATTTTTGTGTGAAAAAAAAGGTTGTAATTTTGCCCGCCAGCTGGAAAACCCCCTTGTAACGCCGTGGGAAGTAACTAGAATGAACTAGTTAGTCTACGAAAAGAAAGCGCTTCAAACGCGGTTTTCATGCCGATAATAGTGGCCACCGTATTCCCGTTCTCGATCAACGTTTATTGCACACAGAAAGGAGAAACCCAACAAAACACAAACAAACAATGGGCGCCAAGGACTCGAAGCCGTCCTGCATCAGCTACGAAGAGGCTGTCAAACGAGGTAGGGGTAAATTGTTGGAGGCAAACAAAACTAGCTAGTTTTTGTGCGATTTTCGCGCTCGTGAACGATATCATCACCCCTCACATTGGCCTGGGCAGTGGGTTAAAACGTGACACACACCTGCAGCAGCGCTTCATGTTTTTAACCCCCTTGCCGCTCACCTCAATATCCAATATCAGAGAGGTTGCACGAGGGAGCAATACGGACAAGTGGCTTCGATGACGATGATGCTCTTTCAGACAACAACAACATCATCACACAACACCACCACCAACAACAACGTGTGTCTCTACGGCGACTACGACGACGACGACGGCAACGACGAATGAAAAGAACGTCGTGTTGCGTTGGATCTGCTCTTTCCTCTCTTCCCCCCATGCCCCTCTCCGCCATTCCGTCAGCTGGAAGCCCGCGAATGAAAGCTAATTAGCAAACATCACAAGGAATGAGTCGGCCGCTCTAAGACCACCTCGCGACCGGCGGGGTGGAAGGACATCGGTGGCCTCGCTTTCCCTTCCATCCCTCGGACAAGCATTTTTGTTTTTTGCCTACGTAGTTGGAGCCGCTTTTTTCTAGTACTTGCAGCGCTAGAGGTGTAATGTTCCCTTTTCGCCGCCGCTGCTGCTGTGTATGTGTTGTGTTTTATGATGGAGACACAATTTATTGCACTGTGTTCTAGCACCGTGCCGTTGAGTGTATGGGGTTAGTTCTTTGCTTATGGTTGCTTCGTTAGGACTACCAATGTGTGACAATGGTTGATGGGAACATTTTCGCGTGTAGAAGGGTCGCTTTAGTGAAAATGTTATTATTCATCGAGAGGGCTAATACGCTGCATCATGCGGTGTGATTATTGCCTTTTTACGCTGAAACGATACGATTCTGATGTTTGCACAAGTTACTGTGTAGTGTAGGGAATATAGAATAGGTATTTATTGATTTTACGTGATGGTGCAGTTCCGTTTTTCTGTGCGCTTTTTTTGTTGTTGCATTGGCTCGTATTGCTTTTTGCTCAGTAGCGCGGACTGGAATTTCTTTTCACTAGGTGGCTAGGTGCTTTCGCGCATAGCGACTTCGTTGCCTGTAGAGTAGTAGCCTTTGTAATAGCAAGCATAGACACACGCTTGCTACGTTCGCCAGCCTTTCTTTCTTTGTTCCAACCCTATCGTGTGCTCCTGTGCGGAGTAGTTTTATTTCAAATATTCAAATCATACTAAAACAGATCGCCAGTCCCCGGACCTAAAGACACACAATCTTGCTCTTCTTTGCCGTCTAGCGAAGATTAGATTAGACAAGATTGTTTGCTAGCGTTGTGGTGGTGGTGGAGACTTTCCTTATCCCTTGCTGGCGCGAGAATGCGAAAGGGTTTTTTGAGATGCCGTTTTTTCCATTTGTTCAAAACCGGAATTAATATTTTATGACCCGCTCAACTCATTGTTGAAAGTAACAGTATCAATCAGTATTTCCTGTCATCCGATTCGATCGGTACGGTGGGGGGAATGAAAAAATGAGTAACGATTAGCTAATACTTTCGTCATTAGGTCGATCAGGCCAGGCAGGCCTGACGCTGATTAAATGATGGCCACGCACCATCAGCCATGAATGATCGTACGAGCGTAATTTTGGTCCCGAACGACGACACAGACGACAACGGCGTGTGTTTACTTAGTTGCCTTTTTCAGTGCAACTTTTTCGCTGCTGCTGGCTGATAGCGCGTTTATCGCTTCGCTGTGTGCAGGAACGCGCGGGGTTGAGGGAGCTAATTTTCTTGTATTTTGCACCATGCGATTGATTATTAGTGTGCCGTTTTAAACGTGACGTTTTTCTGGCGATTTTTTTTTTTGGGCCCACGTAAAACATAACACAGGTCCCAATGCTCACAAATGAGCTCCAATTAACACCGCATATTCAGTCTCCCGTTACTTGGATCCAAATAGATGTGAATGGAGTTTATCTCCATGCTTTTGTCGGTGTGAGTTTTTTTTCTTGCATTGTTCGTGACTGTAGTGTTTCGATGAGCTAGAGAAGATAAGATTTATTAAGCTGGTTTTTGCTGGTACACGTTTTGATGGATGTGTGTGCGTGTTTGTGTGGACATAACTAAAACGATACTAACAATTAGATGTGTTACAACTGTACGTTTTATAAATGTAGCTTAACATGTTAGGAAATAAATCTCAATCCTACTGGGAATGAAAGCATATGGAGTTAATCATATTCATCTACAACTACAAGTTCGTTTTAAGCTAACGCTTATAGTTTTCTGGTGAACTATAAAAAGGCAAGTTGTACAGCTATGAATCGCACGTGGTTGAAAGATGCTGTTTGTCTCTTGAAATTCGCAACTGAAAGCCGTCTTGAAACATTAATATGTACAACGAGTGTGGCTCACAGACCCCCCCACACACACACACACACACATATATAAGCGCTCGCGCAGATACCGGACATCATCACCAACCACGTTCGCCTGATGGAGTTTGTTTAGCAGAATTTGCCAGATGGTGACAATTCGCTTTTAATCAAAAGCCAAATATTTACTCCACTCGGGATGAAAACGGTGTTGATCCGGTGTTTCTTGTTCTGTGTCGTTTTTAGAACGCCGAATAACAAGCGCTTGAACGACGTAATTCGAGCAAAGCGACGACCGGCCATGTGAATGAACTTTTCCAAGTCGTTTCCATCGCTTGTGCAATCGTGCAGTTTTTCATTGCTGTGCGATAATTATTAATGTTCCAGTAGTTGTGTGATAATCCAATTTTTTGGCGGATGAGAGAAGGACGGAACTTAAATATGAGTAAGACTACAAGCAAGTTTGAATAATCTCTCGCACGTGATGGTATGAAGTTTGTAACAATTGACACATTGGCTGTCTATGATTAACTCCATTTTGGCATTGTTTTTCATCACATATACTCCAACAATCTGATGTCGTTATATTGCACCGTGAGGTAGTGCCAGTTCTAGGCACGATTAGCTAGCTGCACCACCTGTGCGAAAGCTTTGGCTGTGCAAATTGCACCGAGTGGTAATTGCCTAACCAGCTGCGGTGGGGTTCTGGGGTTTCTGGGGTTCACTCCGGTCCTTCGATTTGCAGCACCGGCTTGCACCGGATGAAGACTGGTTGACATTGAAACGTCAGGAGCTGAGGAACGCTCTGGATTGGACTCTGGTGGTGGATGTAATGGAGCGGAACAGAGCACGTGCACCGCTAAGCCTCCGGACCGGGCTTTTGCTTACATTTGTAAGTAAGCACCTTACCCTGAGAACGGAAATGCGCCGAACAAATTAAGGGAGCGAATGCGGTACTAGAAACATGCAACTCCCGCTAGCTCACCACAGCACAGCAGGAGGGTGTATCAGTGGGTTGGTGGGGTTGGGTTTAGTGTTTTAACTCTTGATAACCTGCTAACTTATTTTATTTTACGATTAAATAGTAAAAAAAAATCGGGTCGAGGAATAATTTTACAACGTTTTAAATAGAACAAGTTCTAAGTTGCTTTTTTATTACATGCATACGATAGTTTCACAGCTCACGATTGGTTGCGATTGCACTATCAAGGGTTGAAACGGTTTTATCTCTGTTTCTCCATATGCAGCACAGAAACAGTGTGGTGTGCGGTGGATTAAACCACCTCTTGTCTAGCCACAGCTGGACGTCATGCTGGCACGACAGGGTGGCAATGAGGTTGTTCTAGATAGAAGCACGTTGGGTGTGTCTGAAAGCGCGCCTTCCCAATAAATGGGCGTGCGATAAAGCGCTCAGAACGGAACAGAACGGGTGTCCATTTAGCGTTTTATCGCTCTTAGCGAATGAACAAAAAATAACAAAAAAAAAAAAATACAAGTAAATTAACAACAATTTCCTCTCGACTTACTTCCAGTGACGGATTCGGAGCTGCGACGAATCAAGGATGCGTTTAAGCGATCGGCCGGCACGAGCGGTTCGGTGCTCAGCAAATGTGCCTTCATGCAGGATGTCCTCGGCGATGGCGTACCGTCGGTGGTGGCCGATTGGCTGTACACGGCGTGCGGCGGCACGGCCAAGGGTATCGCCTTCAAGGAGCTGCTGTGTGGTCTCGTCCTACTAACCAAGGGAACACAGGATGAGAAAATAAAGTAAGTCGGTCCGCTAACACCTCTGCGGGTGGCGTAATTTTGGCGATTGATAGATAGCAAACTAGTTCATCCCCCTCTGTCCCACCTGCCTCCGCCCCCACGTATCAGGTTGATTGTTTATACCGTGCATCTTGCACACATCAAAGCGTATATTGTCTTGTTGTTATCAACGGTATTTTGTATCGTTCGCGTATCACCATCGTACAAGCGCACCGTTGTCACTATCATCGTTTTGTTGCTTATCATGCAACGTTCCCGATACCGCTTATCGCTTCGATTGCTCACATTTGCAAACGATGTGAAGGGCACCGTGCGTGTAGCATTTTATCCCGGTAGCTTAGCGTGCCGATGATAATAAATATACCCACTACCCGTCACAGTTACTTGCGAATTTCCGCGTTTATCTATTTTCGTTGCGGTATTGTGTTTGTTTTTTGTTTTGTTTTTGCTGCAACGCTTTACCCGGCCAGTGCGCCAGTTGTTCCACTGGGCAGAACGTTGCCGCGGTATGCGAAACATTTATCATCCACAAAAATCGCCCACCGGCATTCGCCGTGTTCCAGGTTGGTGGTCGGCAAATGTTGTAAATACTCTCTAGCTACGGCGCGCACCGTCTGGTCTGGTCTGGCTAGTAGTGCCCCTGTGCCGTGCCGTACCAGCGTTTAGTGCTACTACGTGCGCCGGAAGCGTTAATTGAACACCATTTGGGGAAAATTGCAAACAAAAAAAAAAAAAACACACACACACAAAAAGCTTCTAAACCGGGCAGCGCAGGAATGTTCGACGTGTATAGGCAATTGTTCAATTAGAATGCAAGGCCACACCTGCAGAATGTAGCGTGTGCCGTTGGTTGGTTGTCGCTTTCTTGTCCCAGGATCATTGGCCTCTTGAGTAGGCGAACCGTTTTGCGTTCCTAGTTTGCAGCGTTTGCTGCTAGTAGTAAAAATATATTTACTATATGAGCAATTACTGTTCAACAGTGTGCATGTATCCATAGCCTACTTTGCGAAATGCATTTTCACAAATTGATCTTTTCTTTGTAGATTTCTCTGGACCCTGTACTGCAACGAATCCGGCACGCATATACTCAAGCAGGAATTCCAAAAAGCCATACAAATAGAAACGACCTACCAAAGCAATGCCACCAACAGCTACACCACCAACAACAACAGCACCACCAACAACAGTAGCAATAACAATAATAACAATAATCAAACGGTAGCGAATAGGAACAGCACGCATCAGCAGCAGCTGCAATGGAGCCGGTTTCAGGTGTCACTGTTCGGTCAGAGCGATCGAGTCACGTTCGAGCAGTTCAAATCGTGGATCCAGATGCACCGCGGTGCGACCGCCCTGTCGAAGTGGTTGCTGCAGGACGCGTGCGTCAATCTCAGCTCCGAGCTGGAGACACCGACCTTCTACCAGAGTTTGGCCGGTGTAACGCACCTGGAGGAGCAGGATATAGGCGATCTGGAGAAAGTGTTCTGGCTGCTGAAGGGTGCCGCCATCACCGGGCAGCTCGATCTGGAATCGCTCGGTCCGCTGGTCAGTCCGCCGGTGCCGAAAGCGGCCCTGGGCGGTGTGTTCCTGGCGTTCGATGAGAACCACGACGGGCACATCGACTTCAAGGAGCTGTGCTGTGGCGTGAGTGCCGCATGCCGTGGCCCGAGCGTGGAGCGGAGCAAGTTCTGCTTCAAAGTGTTCGACATCGATCGCGACGGTGTGTTGAGCTTTGTGGAGATCCGACAGATGATCGATATACTGCTTTCGGTTGCGCGCGAAGCAAATGCCGGCGTGTACCGCAACCTAAGCCACGAGAAGGTACTGGCGGAATTGTACAGGCGAGCTTCGTCGAAATGGGAAGGTGAGCGGAGCGGCGAAAGTGGTACCGAAACGGAGCAGCAGATGGTGTCCGTGGGATCGGCCGTACCGGAGTTTAAGTTCACGCAGGAAGATTTCTTAATATGGAGCATTGAAAGTAGCTCGAATCTGGTGCAACCGTTTCTGGATTTGCTGTTCGAGGTGTGCCACATCGTGCTGGGACTGCGGCCACAGTGTCGCCATCTGGAGGGTGACATTGTGCGGGGCTGGCTGTCGCGCGAAGTTCGCCGGGGATACCGGGTGGGCCAGTTTTGGTATTTAATTTCGTCCGACTGGTGGCAGCACTGGTCCCAGTACACGCAGCTTGCCTCGCCCAGCACCTCCTGTGTGCACTGCAAGACGACTGGGGCGAGCTATGCGAACAATCGCGCCATGGCTGCCGGTGCGGGCGGTGGTGCGGGTGTGCCGGCCCTGATGTCCAACGGAGCAACGGTGGATGAGGCAATGATCTGTGATGAAAGCTTTACGTCCAACTCCACCGAGAGTATGGGCGATCTGCTGGGCACGGGAGATTCATCTAGTCTGGGCTCGGGGAGCAGTGGTATTTCGTTTGGTCGACACGCCGGTAGCGCACCCGGGCCGATCGATAACAGCTGTCTGATTGCGCCGAACATCTACAAGCAAATACCGACGCTTACCGGCGAGGGCGGCCGCCTGAAGCGAGATCTTACATTGGTACAGCATCGAGACTTTGAGCTCGTGCCGGATTCGCTGTGGAAAGCGTTGGCCCAGTGGTACGGGTTGCCCCTGCCCCGGCAGGTCATTCAACCGCTGCTGAATGGAGACGTCGAGCTGGAGCTATATCCACTGAACTTGCGGATACTGCGGCACCAGAGTCAACCGCCGCAGCATCAACAGCAGCACGGCCAGATAGCGGGCAGTAGTGCGTGGGCAAGTATGTCCGGGGGCTACGGTGCGCTCACGACGGGAAGCTATCCGACCACGGTGTCGTCCGTATCGTCGGTGTTGCATCCGCCGAAGAAATATCTCGCCTACACGGCCGCCTTCAGCCGGTTGGCAACGGTCAAACAGGTGGCCGAGTTCCTATGCCAAAGATTAAAGCTAAAACCGGAAGATATTCGTCTCTGGCACCTCGTACCGACGCCGACCGGTATCAGTGAATTCCCCTACCTGCTGGAGGAGGACCAGCTAACGCTGAACGAGCTGTCGATAGGGGAAAACGATCAGATTCTGCTGGAGATTCGCAACAAGGATCTGACCTGGCCCGAGGAGCTAGGATCGCTGGCGCTTTCGCAGGGTACCGGTAGCACGATTGCCGACCGTCGTGGAACGGTTTCGTCGCTGCACTCGCAGCATCCACCCGGTGCGACCGGACTTCACAACTTAGGCAACACGTGCTTCATGAACGCGGCTCTGCAGGTGTTGTTCAACACGCAGCCGCTCACGCAGTACTTCATCAAAAAGATGCACCTGTACGAGCTGAACACGACGAACAAGCTGGGCACGAAGGGGCAGCTGGTGCTTCGGTACGCGGAACTCTTGCGCGACGTTTGGACCGCCTCGACTCGTTCGATCGCACCGCTCAAGCTGCGCTTCTGTGTGAACAAACATGCGCCCCAGTTTTCGGGTGGCGGCCAGCACGATTCGCAGGAGCTGCTCGATTGGTTGCTCGACTCGCTGCACGAGGATTTGAATCGCGTCATGGAGAAACCGTACACGGAGTTGAAGGATTCGGACGGTCGGTCGGATGTGGTGGTAGCGACGGAAGCTTGGAGCCAGCATCATGCCCGCAACCAAAGCATCATCGTGGATTTGTTCTACGGACAGCTAAAATCGAAAGTCACCTGCCAGGGATGTGGCCGGGATTCGGTGCGATTCGATCCGTTCAGTTTGCTCAGTTTGCCGCTGCCGGTGGAGAACTACACCTACTGCGAGGTGCTTGGTGAGTGAGCAAGCCCGACCGGAGCTGGAAGATTCATTGTACTCACTCCCAAAACCAATCCGCTTCTCTTTTTCAGTGATGCTGCTGGATGGTTCCGTACCGGTGAAGTATGGGCTGCGTTTGAACTCGGAAACAAAGTATTGGGATCTCAAGAAGCATCTTAGTGAGCTGTGCGGTCTAGAGGCGGATCAAATGTTGATCTGTGAGCTGTCCAACTCGCAGATTCGCTACATTCTACCGAACGAGCATCGAATCAAGCCGAGCACGGCGTGCGAACTTTACGCGTACGAGCTACCGAAGATAGACAGCGTGCTCCGATCGCGCACCGGCTCCGAGCTCGGTATCAACATCGAGAAAGGCCTTAAGGACATCCAGCGCAATCAAGGTAGGTCCGGCTCTATAGTTTGTGGCTTTAAGAATCAAAATCTCACACACGCACAACATATATTCGGCTGGAATTCATGCGATCGCTATACGTTTGTTGTTTGATACGTTTTTGGTGTATTTTTTAAAACGATTATTACGCAATGCCGTCACTTTTTTACATGATTTAAGTGTTCGTATCACAATGTTCTGGTTTTAATTGTGTTGTTTTCTTTCTCGTTTTTTTGTCTCACACTATTTTAAAACTTATTTTCTGATCCATTTCTTTACCACCCGCTCTGTCATGTGACTCTCATGTGTTGTGGCATGCAAATCAACACTACATCTACATTCACGCATAACTCATGCCGTACCCACCGCATATCTCTGTGTTTTTTCTCACTTTTCATCTTTTTCCGAATCAAATCTCTCGAACTTTCTACACCACCAACTCCAACCATCATCATTTGTGTGACGTTCTCGTCGTGTTCGGCGTTCTCATCAATTCGTGCATCTCACAAACACTGAACTTCTTTACGAGGACCATCCGAATCCTTCTTTCCTCAAAACAAACGTTTCCGCGCAAAACAAAACAAAAAAATCCTGTGTACCGTACTGCAAAACCAGCTCTTCTACTACCATCATTAGACCCGCACCAGCTCACGACCACCTCGATCAACACCACGATCTCGTCATCGTCCGCGTCCTCCTCCTCGACGGCCACGACCGACGATACGACCGCCATTACCGGCCGCAAACCTGGGTCGGTGGTGGATGGCGCTCCCGGAACGACGCCCCTAACAAACGGCGTACTTTGCAATGGTAATGCTGGCGGAGTAGGAGAAACAAGCGAAGGAGGAGCAGGGGGAGGAGGAGGAGGAGGAGGGGGCGGTGTCGGAAGCGGCAATGGAACGACGATGGCTAACCGCAGAACGTCGGCCACGTCGAAGGTAAGCCGGTGCTTTGGCAACACACTCTGCATGCCCCCGAATATGTTGTGCTTCAAGGTATGGTTGTGTATATAAGTTATTTTTACTGAATACTTTGTGTTTTTAGCGTGTACGTCAGTATTTAGCTAGGTGAGGTGCAGTTCAGTGGTGGATTGCAGGGATTCTACCTCGCAATCGAGTGTCTCCGAACTGAGAAGGATTATTGGTTTCAATTGGTTTGAAATTTAGTATCAATCGTTCACAAAACAATTCATAAAAAGAACATTTACATATTGTTTCGCTAGCACCACCGTTTTAGATGATGTAAATGATTAAGAAAACAGCAGCAGCAGCGAAATATGCCTTTGCACTTTTAATATTGTAACAACACTAACTCCGCGCTCCTAATTGCTTATTGGGGGTAATCATTTCGGAAACCGAATTCGGACTGGTATCGTGTGTACCCTTTGTAGATAATTCCTCGAAAAGGTTTTTGTAAATATATTTACTGCTTTTGAAATTAGGATTTGTATGATTTACATGCTAAGAAGTTGCTGTAAAAGTTGGCTATAAGTACGTATGGTTTTAGTTAAATTTTAAACAAAATATTTGTATAGTTTATTTGTAGAATTTACTAATATCTCTTAGGCAATTTTGGTTTAAACCATCCTCACGCGAAAAGACATTTCAGGGGGCATACGAATAATGTTTAGTATTTTATTTCCCGACCACTTGTAAAGTTCCAAAGTGGAGCTAGATATCACCCACCACGTTCGTGTGTGCGTTCTTAGCTTGCAAATGTAGCGTAGTTAGCAGTGTAGGTGCAATTTGTTGCTCATGATCGTACGATCTTCGCCCCAGATAGCTAATCTAGCCCCTCTGTGTGTTGATGCAAATCCGTGTATTACAGCACATTCCGGAAATCAGTACCAGCCCGGACAGTACGTTCGTGTATGGGGCCGGTCAGTACAGCGAGCTTGCCGGTTACGGTAGCAATGGCTATGGAAATATGAACAGTGTTATCAGCAAACAGCAGCAGCAGTCCACCACCTCAAAGGAACCGAACCGTTCGAAGACGATATCGACGACTAATTTGTTAAACAGCGCCGATAATGGTTGGAACAATGGTGCCGGTGGTGGTGGTGGTGGTTACGATCCATCGCATTCGAACCATCTGCCCCATCCGTACGACTGTAACGACTGCGATAATATCTACATGGGCGAGGACATGATGCCACCGTACGGCGATCCGCACCACCAGAATCACGGTGATGCGATAAGTCTA
Source organism: Anopheles koliensis (assembly GCA_000956275.1). Classification (NCBI taxonomy): domain Eukaryota; kingdom Metazoa; phylum Arthropoda; class Insecta; order Diptera; family Culicidae; genus Anopheles; species Anopheles koliensis. Next base: position 8,082 of record JXXB01037003.1, on the reverse strand, counting down.
AGTGCAATTACGAAGCGTCCGCAGCCGTACGGTGGTGGTGCAGGAGCAGCACCGGGTTCGGGCCAGCGGAAAGCCAACTATCTGATTGCGGTTCACCGGAAGCTCAGCCGGCAGGACACATACTTCCTGTCGCACCACAAATCGAAACCGGGCCTGTTCGGTGTGCCACTGCTCATTCCCTGCTACGATGGGGTCACCAACAAGGAGCTGTACTGCTCCGTGTGGTTGCAGGTGGCCCGTTTGCTCAGTCCACTGCCACCGACACCACCGGATCAATCAAACCACGCTACCGACTGGTGAGTCATCCGTCGCTCGATGCGATGGAATGCCTGAATAGGGCGATAAATAGTAATGATCTATTTTGGCGTGCTATCTCGCTGTTGTTTGTTTTTATCTCCTTTCCCGTTCGCAGTGATGATAGCCTAGGGTACGATTTTCCGTTCACGTTACGAGCGGTAGCGAGCGGTGGTCGTATGTGTGCACTGTGTCCGTGGTCACGTTTCTGTCGGGGTTGTGAGATCCCGTGCAACGATGAACCTTTACTGCAGGGGTTGATTTGTTCCGTCCCTGGATCGGCAAGTAAGTGGCCGCTTTAAACGATGTTCATTGTACAAGTGGTTCTAATCATTCCTCGTTTGTTATTTTTCTTTCCAAAGGTAATAGTTCAACTCCAAATCTTTCTTCGCGCGAGCAGACACCCACCTTCCGGCGAAAGGTTTACGCAGCAAATTCGTCCGGCAGCTCGTCGCTGGATGGAAGTTCTAATCAGCATCAGTCCCAGCAGCAGCTGCAGCAACCGTCGTCGATGCCGTTACCTTCGTCATCACCGATGGCATCGTTGCAGAGCTCCATCAATGCCCGTTCCATCCAAATCGCCATCGATTGGGATCCGACTGCGCTGCATCTTCGCTACCAAAGCACGCGCGAAAGGGTATGTGAAGGCAGGTTTGAGTTGTGAAGAACATTTTGCTCTAATATTTGTTTTTTATTTGTCCATCCAATAGCTGTGGACGGTGCACGAATCGGTGGCCATTTGTCGAAAGCAGCAAACGGAGCCCGTGGATCTGGACCACTGTTTGCGTGCATTTACCTCCGAGGAGAAGCTAGAACAATGGTACCACTGTTCGCATTGTAAGCAGAAAAAGCCGGCAACGAAAAAGTTACAGATCTGGAAACTACCTCCCGTGTTGGTAAGCAGGAGAGCGGCGGTGGCACCTGTGCGCCCGAATGTGTTAACAGCGCTTCACGTTTCTTTTCACAACAGATTGTGCATCTGAAGCGCTTCAACTATGTGAATGGCAAATGGGTAAAGTCGCAAAAGGTCGTCAACTTCCCGTACGAAGGTTTCGATCCGACACCCTATCTTGCGTCCGTACCGCAGGAGACGATACTGCGCCATCGCGATCTGCTCGAAGGTTTAACGGCCGGCCCGCGGGGTGATGGACGCAACCGGGACTGTCACGAGGAGTTTGTTGAGTTCGATCGCGAGATGTCGATGATTGATGAGGCGAGCGATGAGGTTTCGCTCTCGTCGCTGAAGGTCAACGGATTGAAGGAGGAGGACGATGATGGTGGCGCACTGCAGGAGGAAGAAGAGGACGGCATAAACGAAGAACCTCGGAGTAGTATTATTATACCGGCCATCGTCGGGTCGAACCATGTGGCAAGTGCGCGTCAATTAAACGATAGCGAGCTGGGATCGAGTTCACCCGGCGGCAACGATAGTACGGGAACAGGATCGTCACTACGCGTGAAGTCGGCTTCGTCGGTGCGGAGCAGTGATTCCACGCGTCGGCAGCGCCTTGTGTCGACCAGCCTTACCAAAACCCCCATCATCGATGGTGAATTGACGGATTTCCACAAACACCATCTGAAGCCGGATTGTGATCCGTTCGAGCTAAAGTATCAGCTGTACGCCGCAGTGGTAAGTGTCTCGGAAAAACGAATTGACGCAGATTTCGAGAAGTTCCATCATACATTTCTTCACTTTCCAGTGCCATTCGGGAATGCTGAACGGAGGGCATTACATTTCGTACGCGTCCAACCCGAACGGTTCGTGGTACTGCTACAACGACAGTTCGTGTCGCGAAATACCAACGCGTCCGAAGATCGATCCCAGCACGGCCTACCTCCTGTTTTACGAGCGACGTGATCTGGACTACGAACCGTACCTACCGAAGGTGGATGGACGGCAACTGTCCAGCGAGGGTCTGCTCGACATCGACGACAGTGATAATGATTTGAAAAAGATGTGCTCGGTAATGTGAGCGGGCAGGGCCTACTGGGAGCGTGGAGCCCGTGTAAGCCTTGTGGTAGTTAATTGAAAATTGAAGCAAACAAAAAACACACTCACACACACATTGCGCCATTTTTGTAGCGATCGGAAGTAACAAATTTCGGATATCTAGTTCCCTAGCTTAAATTGATCTAATCAAAGTATAATCGAAAAACGTTCTGCACGTATCGTAATAAGTTTATAGAAAAAAAATCAAAATTCCATGTTCTCTGTGGCGTGCGTGCAATGCATTGTGTTTTGGGCAATGGACTCTCTCGTGGGAGGAGAAAGCGATGCTGGCATCATTTAGTTTTTACGCGTTGCTTTTGCATAATTCGCTAGGGCTTTACAATTTTTCTACGAAAATAAAACATATAACGCGAGACCGAGTTGGGAGCAGACGCGCGCTTGCACGTGGCGACATCTTTTGAGCGCTGTGATGTACTATTTGCGAGGAAAGTGGAGGGATACATTCCTGTTTATTCCGTGTCGGCCATTTAATGTAGGCAGGTGAGAGAAGGACGCGCTGTCGTGTCTGTGCATCGAATGTGCTTAAAGAAACACACACACACATACACATACACACAATTACCAATGGAATATCGATATTGTAAGCAATAGATATTATTAAAGCAGCAGGCTACGGTAGGCATCTTGCCTCTGTTGCCTTCTCCCTTCTCGGGGGATCCTTGGGATGGATGTTCTATGCCCTCGGTTACATGTACGCGATGCTTGAAACAACCACCTAACCGTGTATTTGCGCAAATTGGTTCGTTACGAATGGTTCTGTTTGTTTGATTGTTTTTTTTTAGTTAACTATTTTGGTCTGGTAAGAGGCGCGTACGTTTATTGTTAAACGAAGATATTGCGGGAGGAGTAAACTCACACACACCGATACATTGTTAGGCTGGAAAACGTTCCTTGTTATAATTCTTACAAGCTGTGTTGTTGCGTAAACGAGCTTACACATAATTTTCCTTCATGTAGTCTTTTAAAAGTTGCGTTATGTTTCTTTGTGTCATTCGTATAAAATGATTTTTATTCCTCCGTATGCTTCTAGAATGTGATCACCGATCAGTCGTTTGACGGATAACACAACGAAGGATCGCGTGAACTGCTGTTGGTTAGGTTGATCATCTGTTTATACTTGTTATTTTGTGTACATGCATAAGAGCTTTCAGTTCAGGTAGTAGTTAAAATATAAAATAAAATCCAAATAAAACGGTTCAACTATGAAAACGACGTTCGTTCGGAAAGAGGGGTGGTAAATGAGGAAAGAAATGAAAACGTTTGTTTATTTTTTTTTTGTGTCAGATCTCTGGGTGCTTGAGCTGCGCTGTTTATTTTATTTGTTTATTCATTATGATGCTATCGTTGCTTGCGTACATTCCACCGGCTTCGGTGGAATTTTAATCTCAGCTACTTAGTATCACTAGCGGTCTACAAATCAAAACGATAAACAAACGAATGGCGGCCTACGTGTGTGTAGAACTAGAATTGGCGAGCCTGCGAGCTAAATCCGAGACCCACCCCACGCATCGTGTGCGTCACCTGCCGAGCTACCTCGTACTGTTGCTCCATCGTGGAGAACAGTTCTTCCTGTTTCTTAATACTATCTCCCGTCGATTTTCCGCCACCATTCGAGGCACCACCGCTTCCGGCTCCCCCGCCCACGCCCGCCGATCCCCTAGCCGTGGGAGTGGTCGATGAGGAGGAAGCTGACGCTGTCGGAACCGGATCTTCACCCGCCTTCGGTAGTGCATCCTTTACACCCATTAGCCGGAGAAACTTCGACGCCACCCGGCCGTCCGTATCCTGGGCGAACTTTGCCTGCTCCCACTTACTGATGTTGGACGATACCTCCTTGCTTTCGTTTGTCTTATGACTCCACAGCAGCTTGCGCTTCTGCACCTGATCGGCGTAGCGGACGGGATTGACGACACCCGGGTTGTAGTACGACGGTAGTGGCACACTGTCAACGGCTTTCTGGTTCTGCTGCAGCACATCGATGCCCATCTTCTCTAGCTGCGCTGCTTTGGCCGTGTTGCGCAGCAGGGCACTACGCGATAGCAGCATCCCGGGGACGGTCGCTGAAGACGGATCCTGCACGGCCGGAAGCCCAAGCTGGCCGAGTTTCGTCGGATCGTTCGAGAGGTTAAGCTTGGCGGCGACGGCAGGCGGTATTAGCGACCCGATCGGCGGTTTCGTTGGGATACTCATGAGCGGTGGAATTCCTGCGGTGGTCGATGCTGGACCAGCGCCCAGCAGTGACTGGGAGGCGGGAGGGGTAGGTAACAAGGACATCGGTTTAGTTTGCGACGGAAGATGAGCGGTGGTAAAACGCGTCGGTGTTGGTAGTAAACCACCGCCCGCGAATGGAGGAACCATCGGTATTGCGGGCTGCTGTCCAATACGTGTTTGTGAAAGTAGTGGCTGTGGCTGTGACTGTGTTAGTGATTGTTGTTGCACTGGAGAGGACTTACTACACGACCTCGATCGAGAGCGCGATCGTGAGTGTGAGCGTGAGGAATGACGTCTGCGATTTCGTGATTCACGCGAGTTCGATCGACGGTTTCGGCGATGATCCTTGTCGTGGCTGCCCCGACCACTTCGTTTATCCTTACGATCATCCTTTCGGTCGTATCCGCGACCATCCCTACGGTCACGATCACTAGATTTGCTGGATCAGAAAGGGAAGTAAAGAGAAAATGAACGTAAAATATTTTACAAAGTTTTCGTTGTTGCACAAAAAATCACATTTACCTCCAACTTCCTCCTCCGCTTCTGCGCTGATCTCCCCGACTGTCCCGCACTGAACCACGATCCCGATCATGGCGACCGCGTTGCCGATCTCGTTCCCGTTCCCGATCGCGTTCTCGATTACGCTCGCGATCCCTTTGACGGTCCTTTTCCCGATCACGTTCACGGTCACGTTCGCGCTCTCGCTCACGGTCCCGAGTACGCTCTCGTTCGCGATCGCGTTCCTTTTCGCGGTTCTTACGATCCCGATCGCGCGAATTGTTACGTGCATGTTTGCCATCGCGTTTCGAGGGAGAAGATCTTCTTCGATCAACTTGCCCCGCTTTCGATGGACTCTGGAAAGGATAAACATTTTGTTCAGCAATTTTCAGTTGTATTTACAGCTTGCGTCGCTTGCGGGCGCTGTTTACTCTAATGTACCTTAGTTGTGCCAGAGACACTCGAAGAACCGGTGCGACGTTGGTCGCCCGAAGGCGATCGCGATTGTCTTTCGCGGCGATCCCCTCTACCACCGCCGATTGAGTCTTTCTGTGAAGATTTTCGATCACCGTTTCGGTTACCACCTTTGGATCGGCTCGATGTCACCGGCACGGATGGGCTACGGGATCGAGACTTCGAACCCGAACCATCGCTCGAATTGGAGCGTGAAGAGGCCCGCGAACCGGATGAATTCTAGAAAAAAAGAAGCAAACGCCACGCGTACGTCCCCTGCTGTTTATACTGCACTCTCAAGCCACTCGCATACGGACGCCGTACGGGAGGGTAAGGAGAGATGGTTGGTTGCTACATTTGTCCACAACACCGTTTCCGGCTGTGCAGTAGAAGCGAGAAGGGTTTATTGGGGGGAAATAATCAAGTCCTTCTATCACACGCATCATTTCATTTAGCGGGTCATGGTTTTTGTTTTATAGTCATTCAATAGGGCTTTAAAAGAGTAACGATTATTAGAGATTGCGGTAGAGAAGAAGAGAGTGTGAGAAATGTGTTGATTTTAGGTTGTTTTTTTTTAACAAATTTGCTTTTCTAGCCATACTTACACAGCAAAGCTTCTCTTACACTTTCACACCCGTGGTACGAGAACGAGGTTTGGACGGTGTGTATCGTTTTGTAAGCGACACGCGCCTATGTCTTCGCGATCGCACACATCGGAAGGTGCCAGCCGAAGGACTGGCCCGAAAAACATACTCCACAAAGGCGCGCAAGCTCGCAAGCTGGGGATTTTCGATGCCGCTGTGCTGCCCCCGCTGGCCGCGCTTGGTAGTGTTGGCATGCCGCCGGTGGTACGGACGATTGCTGCTGTTGCCGCTCTTTTGCAGATATTCTTTTGAGTGTTTGTTGTATGTGTGTTTTTGGGGGATTTTGTGGCATATGCATTTTTTTATAGGCTAAATGATTGTGGTGTTCTTTGGACGACAACATAATAGGCGTCAGGATTATTGGCGATCATAGTAGGCGTTTTTCGTTTCGATAGTAAAATGAACATAATCGTGAGGACAAACGTAATGGTTACAGAGAGTGAAAGAACGAACGCACATTTAATGCGGATCTTATCGAGTACGCTTGGTTCGCGTTCATTTCGAAAGAAATCGTTAAGAATGAGTGATACTTTTTTTTTCTTGTGCAATAATAGGTGGACATTTCATTCCGACAGTTGAACGGAATGAATTAACAGAGAAAGGGAGCTTAAGAGAGAAGATGCTTAGCGTAACGTAAATCATTCATATTTACCTCATTCTGCTCCTTCCGGGATTTATGGTGAGTCTTCGTGTTTTTATCATCTTCATTGTTTTTTTGTCGTCGGTCTCGTTTCTTGTCTGCCGCTGCTCGTCTAGGTGATCCTGCAGAGGAGCTGCTCGATGAACCGGTCGGTGACGCGGTATGTTCCTATGGGAAGGGGCAACTATTCAGGATATACATAGGCAAGATAGGCGAATTGTGTTATTAAAGAGAGACTTTATAACTTAGAAATTGTTCACTAACATCACTCTGTTCCACCATCGATGTTTGACACCTTAATGACCTTGGCCGATGCCGTGTTATTTGTTTGTTTGTTTGTTTACTCTAAGAGTATTTCAAGCAGAATGGCTATGATGCTACACTACAACAACAAATAAGTGAATAAATCAGATTTTGGCTTCCATTTATCCATTCATAATAGTTTGCAATTCTCTATTCCACGCTTAAAGGTTACATAAAAAGACGCTTTGCGGTGCGAGCGGTGCAATGCAATGCGGGAAAATCGATAATTGTCTGGGGTATGAAGCAGAATTTACTAAACAATACATTTTCGCGTCTTTGACGCCAGGCACCACAGGATGGCTAAAATTAAATAGTGCTACCGACAGTTTCTTTTTTTAGCCAACACAGTCTTGCCTTTTCTTTAATCGAAAAGTTGTGCGCATCTTAATAGTTTCCTTATATGGTGTATTGTAATAAAGCCGTCTGGCTGACGCCTTGGCTGGCACGCGACACAACACCATGGCTCACAGTACCACGATGAGAAAAAGAAGAACTTTCATTGTAAATACTGTGCTCCACTCGTCCAATTTGACCACATTGTATATTTCGTAGTATTATTTACCCGATTTGAGTCCATATCCTCGGATTCTTCCTGATCTGCCGTGTAGTTACGTAGAAAGTCCATGATAGTATCGCGGTGCACTAGATCTTCTTTGCGGGAAATAGCCCGAACTTGGGGATGCGAATACCTTTCTTCTCGTTGGATTCACCAAGAATCAGTTCTTGAATATTTCGCGTGTATCACTGTACCGTTCAAAGAAGTATAAAATTACTTTTTCCGATAGAAAAGAGTGCGTTTGCCGAAACAAACAAACAATCACGATTCAGGTGGTAGTCCTCGAGATACGCGGAATTCTGTTTGACGTTTCTGCTCTCACCAGCTGTCAAAAATCTATTTCAAGAGGAAACAACACGAAACGAAAGGAATGTGCGGTAGTCATTAACGAGTAACGATTACATGTAATATGTCTAATACAAGTACAAAACAAAATACTTGTAATCAACTCGCAAACGATCCTTATGATTAT
>JXXB01036972.1:0-13997 GCA_000956275.1 Anopheles koliensis | reverse complement strand
AACTGGCTTTTGGGTGGTTTGATTTCACATTTCACAATCACTTTTGGTTCGGGAGCATTTATTGCTTCTTGGGCTGAAGTCCTCTAACGGTTGGTCATCGAATGATCTGCGGAAAAAGAGAACATAAAATAAGCGTTAATAAATTTGTATTAAAAATATACCGTCCAGTAATTAAATTTAAATTTTTTATAAAAAATGGCAAGAAAAGGCCAACAGATTCTCAAACAAACGTACTTTAATATCCCATTTGTACGAATAATGGTGCACAAAATTCTTACCCATGGAGCACACGTGAATGTCGTACATAATAGAGTCAACTTTGTTTGAGATTAAAATTAGCAGCCGCGGGGGAAGAAGCCTGTCCCAACTAAACCCATCGTGCCTGCTTGCCCAAACGTCCTCGCGGGGCGATGTGATTTTAATGGATACCTAAATGTCATGCATGCCCGACAGAGAAGCAATTACAGAACGTTTACCCACCGCTAAAGCGTGTTTGATTAGTGAAGTATAATCCACGAAATGTCAACATAGTTAACGATATGATGGCGAGCGGAACTATTCACTTTCCGAGGTTACCATTTTCGAATAGCATTCGAAAGGAGCAAAAATCGTCACGTCATCCAACTCAATCAGGCAATTATTAAGCTAATTTGCAATATCAGCATTCACCGTAGCCAGTCGGTAGAACGCAACGTTAGTTGCAAATAGTGCCGCAAACTAATTGCCCACTGTATGCTCCATCGCCTTTCGTTCGTTTGCCAATGCGCACCTATTCCTGCTGAAGATCGGCTTAAACTCTTCACCGCCAGAGCCGAACCGGACACTCGCTTCGCTCCGGCGAAGGGGAAAGCTAGTCAGCGTTAATGCGCGAAATGTATATAAATATGTGCATTGCACGTACAGCAAACACTGGCGCTGCCAATAGATGATTTGCTAGTGGAGACAGTCCCGAGCGACCCGGCGAACCCTTTGGTGTCCTCTTTAGCCACACACCCCATTAGCGCGGGTGTCGATCGATGATGCATACCCATCGCCACGTTTCTGCATTTATGCTTAAGCCACTCCAAAACGGTGATACTCATGGTGTGGTGACTTGCGTTCGATGCGACGAGCACGTACATCAGGGGGAACTCTGTTCGAATGGTCGATTCGAGCACTCGAGCAACAATTATGCCAATTTGTTATTTGCAAACAAAATCACGAATTTGGTCAGATCCTAGATAACCCACTCGAGCAGGAACACTCCGTTCGCATCATCTATGTGAAAACCATTCCCTAAGGGAGACAGAAAAAAAAACAAACAACAAAACAAATTGATGTTCCACAGCGAGGACGTGTACATTGTCGCCGGAAAACAAAACCAAACACAGCCTGGACGGACGGGGATGTGCCGCTTTCCTTTGGGCGATCGCTGCCCGCCGGTATCTGCGAGTTTTGCGTCCCCTATCTTGCTCCTATCTTGCCCGTTGCATTTGCATTTCTATTGCCATTTGTTTCCTTTCTCGTGTGATCTCGTCTCGACCATCCGAGGCTGACCGTTTGATGCTGGCCGAGAGATGGTGGTGAGGACAGAACGACGCTACCAGAAGCTCATATCGTGTCCCCGGCCGTGAGGGTTTTCGAACACGTACCGGAGGCTCTGGCGGACGGCTTTTGAAGAGTTATTTGCTTGCATTTGTCATGCGCAGCAGCGGGCTGTGTTGCAGCGCGTCGACCGAGGATATTAGGAATGTCTGTTTGCATCTCGAAGCTGTTCGTTCTCAGCAAGATTGAGGGTATAGGGTATTTTTTTGTGCTTCTTAGTTGGCTTAAGTCGTAGTAATCCGCACGGGCCCCTAGAGACCAAACACTTCGTACGAGCGGATAAAGGAAAAACTAACGTGCTCGTAAGCGATTCGATCGCTCGCTCTCGTGCACTCGTGCCGATTCGTGCCACACTCGAATCGATCCGCGGCTATCCCAGACACGGATTGACTTTTGCTGTCAATACATATCATTGTTCCGCCCGGTCTGAAGGGCTGGGGCGGACCGATACGTGTGGGTTGGAGAAAGTTCCATCCCAGGGAAGCCGGTAAACGTTACGACAACACACTCGGAATGGGAACGGGCGCTGCATTCATTGCTCGGCACGGTGCATATTACATTTCCGGGCCCTTCCGGCAGACAAAAGCTATTCGCAGCGTGGGACGTCCACGCTATCGGAACGCGCGAGCTATGTTGCTTCCATTTCGGGTAAAACTGTACCCATAAAGCTGGCAAATAAAACGACACGAAAAGATTGCCGCATGGGAGTGCTCCAGGGGAGAGTTTTTGAAACGAAAAAACAAGTCTATTTTCGTAATGGAAAACGATTCACATAAACGCTACACGCTGAAAGCATGGTGATTATTTTCATTAAAAAAAAACAATTTATTGTTGTACGTTGAAAAATCATTTCCATATGGTAAAATATCGTCAGATAAATGATTCTCTAATCTTCGCCCCAATTGTGACTTAATCGCTTCGAAACGTATCAAGCGTAACGCGTGCATAGAAGCAACACCAAAAACCCGTCCAGCTTACGGCAAAATAAATGTTCACACTTCACAGCCGTGACGGGTGACGGGTTAGATGTATGAAAAATTAAGCACCCCAAAAAATGCACTTTGTTGCGCGGTTATTCCCACAAACCGCGACCAATGTTGGGAAGAGAAAAAAAACGATGCTAAAGAAACCAACAACCATTTCGTACCAGGGGCAGAACAGATAACCATAAACGTTCAACAAAAGGAGGCACAGAACAAATTACTTGCACATTAAATGCTCATCTATCAAAGCCTCTTGCCACCGAAACGCCAGAACGTTTCCGCCGGCAGCAGTGCTTTTTTACTTTCGGTGCTGTTGGTGCTCTCGATTTCATTCTCAAAAAATAACAAAAATAAAATAAACTTGAGTACGGCCAAGCAAAACGAACGTGCACGCGCTTCGGGTAGAAATGCAATACCACACTGTTGGGTGCAGAAAATGTGTCAGAATCGAATGCACAATTTATTGCGTTTATAATTGATTCCAGTCACAACGGGAGCCTTCCAGCCCTGGCGGTGACTCGGGTGAGATATTGGACAGCTATAAATAATGGCCAGAAGTAAGGTGCCGCAGGGGTAGGAAATCGCGTTAAACTCTTTTTTTTACTTATTTGCAAATTTAAGAGGCGAATGGCGTGAGAAATGGATACGGCTCCTCAAGCATGCAATTTATTAGATCTTAATTTCAACCCATCTGGAAATGATTTCGTTATTATCGGTTCGATTTTAAAAATGTAATTAACAAACCGGGCCGCTGCGGGTTGATTCACTCGTTTTAATCTCGTTTTTATTGGTTCATTGAAACCACGGCTCTTAAAACGTCTTTGTCTCCAGGACTGTGTCTCCACGTGAATGCCGTGGAACGCATTATCGTGGAAAATGATCAGCTCAAAGAATCCACCGTGCGTGGGCTCTTCCAGATGGACGATAAGTTTTTGCTCCATGCGTTAGTGAAACCGCTTTTAACGATATGATCGTTTTGTTTTTTATTTTGCTTTTGCAGAGAAGGGTATGTGTGCAGCACAATACGCCAGGCTAGTGGGTGCAGCCGCACAATTGTTTCACGACGCTCCCGATGACCTAACGCATGATTCCAAATTCAGCGCACGGGAAATGAATCCGTCCTTCGGCGTCGGCGATCGTCGGAGTTTTGGGCGAAGCAAAGATTCTAATCGAACGCACGCAGCTCCTTTCGCTGCATGGGAAGCTTAACCGACGGAGTCAAACAAATTACATTTTTACTTTGAAGGCTATCTGTCAGAAATCGAATAAATTGGCCCGGCTGATGAAGCTTGAGACAGCACGATGAGTCAGTGGAGATAATTTTTGCGGATTTTTGTTTTTTTTGCTACACTGGGAAGGTTGAATTTAAGTGGTGAATTGGTGTAATTCGAAAATGCAACACAAACACACCGTTTATCGTAATAAGAACAAATCGAAACTTCAATCTTTTCCACCGCGCGCGATTATTTCAATCAACGTCTATCAATTAACTAATGAGTGATTGAAGCCGACCACCCCGCGCGAACCATATAATTGGGCCACACCGGCCAGGCCAACCGTAGCCCACTAATAATGGTAGTGGGCGGGTTCACGATGACCTTCCAAATTAATTTACCGTCCGGCCATCGGTAACGGTGACAAATCGAATCGAATCCGGTCGGGTGAACTTTGACGCTGTGGGTGCGGGTTGGGTGGTGTGCGTTTTTTCTTCTCTCTTCCTCTCTCTATCTCGCGAGATTGGTGAGGCTCAAGCATGCAAACAAGCCATAAAACCGTTCTTCTTGAGGCGATCTTTCATCGGCCCGATTGCCGGTGGGCTGTGGTGAGTTGGACACGGCACTTCAACCGCAACATCGATAGGCGATCAAGCGCGACTAATGAAGGGGGACGGGATTGACATTGTATTGAAGTGAACTGGCAGGCTGGACGAAACGCTGGACGGTTTGCGGTGGCTCGCTGTGTGGCTTAGACACAAAGCGTTGGGAAATGGCACCAAATGGTATCGTTTGGTTGATTTGGTTGAGGGTGATTTCTTTTTTTTTGCGAATAGTGAACTAATAGATTTTGTCACTTTTAATCAATTATAGATAATTTCTAAGAATTAATAAATCGAGCAAAACGACAAGCGAGCATTCTGGAGAAAAAAGATCCAAAATTAGTTTTTTTTTTCATTCGATTTATTGAAATATTTGGAAAAATGGTGTGTTGTTTTAGATACAGATCTTCAACCACCATGTACTGGCTAAAGTTATACTAATAGAACAGGCTTTAAGCTATGATAAAAGAAAACTAGACCTCAAATTCGCCTACTGAAACTTACTTCACTGACTGAAATTTTATTTGATAATGGACATTTTTTATTAATTTTTTTATAACATAAATAAAATAAACATAGCACCAATAAAGTGTTGAAACGAACTGGCTTAAAATAGATATTTGAAAAGCACGCCAGTCACCTTCTACTAAACAGTCGTTGAAATAAATTTGAGCCATTGCCATTAGTTCATCACTTAAACAAGATAATGCAACAAACATTCTTTGTGCTGACCACCTTAGGCAGCCGTCTGGATAAACTCACTCGTTGTGTAACCGTCATCTTGCGCATCTTGCATTGCTAGTTATGCAATGCCGGGAATGCAACCCGATCCCCGACCCAAATGGTCTAGCCTCCCCAACCTTTCGCCCCAACTGCTCGCATTCTTTTTCTGTGTTTTTAGGCCAAAAACTCGCTCCAGAATGGCGTCGGTTACAAGCGTTGGGCAATTTTTCCCATCGCTTCCCTTTTTTTCTAATGTTTTGCCTCAACTCCAACTCAAACGTTCCCGTGTAACAGTCAATAAAACAAACGTTTGTTTACTCGCAACACAGACGGGCTCGTTGTGTTGTGCGTGCGGCTGACGCATAATTAACGCGAGACCACACCAAGCACCGCGACCAAGCCGGCCAGGACGCGTGGGGTCCGCGTCCGCAATCGGCCGTTTGATCGGTTGCATCTCCGGCACTGGGCCTCGGGTTGGTGCGTTTTAAGTGCATTCGATCACTTTTCCGGTGCGATTGCAATCGGCCAGTCGGCCAGTCGGCCGTCCCGTTGGCGACATCGCGGCAAGAATGACCAATCGCGTCTCGTGCGCGGGATAACGCGTACGAGGAAGCGGAAGCAAATGTAAATTTCCAGCAAAAAAATAAACCAACACACATGTGTTCTATGAGGGCATTTTTTTTTGTATTCTAGGCTAGAATTTCCCGCGTGCTCCCATTTTCTGGCCGATCCGAGACGGTCATATAGCACAGAACGCGCCGTTAGCCGCCGTTCCAGAAGACGGCTGCAGTTCGTACGGTGGTTCATGTGTGGCAGTTCGAGGAATGCAAACACTGCGGCCCGGGCTCGGCTTACACTAGCGTTACCAGAGTTTGACCGCACCGTGGCTTATGCTCGGCACCCTTTACATCGACCGTTCCAAAGGCCTGCGCCCCGAACAACGAGCAGCGAACAGATATAACAAATTATCGGCCGCCGCAAGGGCCGCGCGGAAGAATGTCCAGCCTTGTGTTCCTGCGTCAGAAACGCTCGCCTCTCGGAAGCGTAATTTTTCATGGTCCGTCCGGCTGGCGGCAGGCGGTGAAGCTGGGTGGGCACGATGAAATTGCGGAAGTATGGCGCACCGACGTTGGCTTGAGAATTGGGTCAGATGGAATTGGGTTGGATAGAAACGGAGAACGTGCCGTGGTGCTAACGAAGAGAAATGGTGGGACGCTTTTTTTACGCTCCCGGTACGGGATGTCGAAATTTAAAGTTTGCTTATCATATTGGCATGAAATGAAACGGGTTAAAATTTAAGAACTTTTTGGTGATATTTACTGTACAGTATTTACAGACTTCGTACAGTTAACTTAACGTGAGGTTATGGGAAATTAAAATAAGGGAAGAATTCCTTTGCCATTTTGTAATTAGAACATAAAATATGTAACATTGGAAATGATAAAATATCATCAAAATCTTTCTAAATCCGGACTTTTATTGACATTCTTCAGTAAGCAAACTCATTTATGTTAGTCACTATCAAAACATGTTATTATGTTATTGTTTAACTGATTTTGGATAAATTCGCCCTGAAATAATGTCAAAATTTATTTAAATGGCGAGCAAAAACTTTTTTTTTTACTAATATATTTATTGCCATGGAATGTTCCTTTCGAAGCCAATGAAATTGCAAATATTGACCATCGAACAAAAACAGCTTCCCAGCGGCCGCAGGAAATGTTGTCAATATTATGATAAAGATTTATGGATATTGGTTTATTATACTGATTACCTCGGACATAATGCGATTCGTGGTCATTTATTGTTTCCGAAAAAGGAATCTTGACGTGTTCTAAACAAATAATATTCGATGCACGTTCAGATGCCACAAAAAAATCTTCCGTGCCATTTAAAACTTGTTTTCTTCACACACAAACAGCATTACGTTGAAACAAAACCATCCATCGGGCGCTCCGTTTGTTGCTCTAAATTAATCCATAATTCCCTGAAACCGAATTATTCCCATGAGTAAACATAAATTTCCCATGCAGGTGCCGAAGCTACCCTATTCGGTTCCAATCCCCGGCATTATCACACATCACGCGAGATGCGTACCTGGGCTGGCTCTACCCTTTGAAAGCCGATTAACGAAACCCTCCAACGGTCTCTTTATTCTAAACTCGTTCAATTAGCGACCCAAACGAACCATCAATCGGTGGTTACAAAGTATGGAGCCGCTTCACACATCCGCTTGCTCGGCACGGATCGAAAGGAGCACTATAATTTATATGATTTCTCTCTACAAAATCCTCTCGGGGCTGCTTATACACCACCTCGCCGAACCTGGTCACCCTGGGACGGATTATGATTTATGTTCGGCTCCGGTCCTAAAGCGTGGCCTCAACCGCAAAGGAAATTGATATTTGATAGGCTATTATTACGCTGAACACCTTGTTTGGGTGAACAACGCACGTGAGGTGAGTTCATTTTCCGCCGCCCTAGTTTCCGAAATAGCTTCCCTACTCCCACCGTCCCATCGAAGGAGCCCGGTGGGTGCAGGAAAAGTTCAGTGAATCGTTTTCCGCGCTCACGGCAGCCCGATCGATCCAACAAACGGTGTGGCGTGGGGAACTCGAATCGAACACCGGGGGGAAAGGAAATCTCCTCTTAGTAGAACTTGAGTCGGCTTAAGCTGAACTTACGAGCGTGAATACGTTGGGGGACATGGGAACGATGGGGCCACCGTACCGGAAATGGAAAATCGGTAAACTTGTTTGGCACAATGTTGGTGACGCTTTTAATCTGTGTCAGTGACATTAAGAGCAGTGGAGGAAAACGCGAAACATACAATCGTTCGCCAAACTGATTGCTTCCATCACGGGATCGAAATCGTACGGTGCCTTACAGAGCGCTCTAATCCTTTACTCACGACCCGCTTGCCAGCAGTGGACAGCAGCCGACTATTATTAGATCGCGTACCAGTTCGGTTGCAGTTTTTACCGTCGGCGACCGAAACCACGGCGGGTTTCAGCGGCTCTCGCCCCATTGCCATTGCAATTATGAGCTCCCACCGTAGGTGTTTATTATGTGTGGCCTATTGGATGGACCGAAAGGAAGAAACCGTTTACCAAAGCTCATTGGATGTAAGCTCGCCCCGGGGAGCGGACAGGATAATCGACTTGGTGGAAAGAAAACAACCAAATCTCGTGGGAAGGTGCTAATTTAGGAACAAACGTCGGCTCTGTTTTCTTCCACAGGAAATGACAGTACGTACATTTGTTTTCCATTAGTCGTGCGGTGTAGCAATAGAGACAATAACAATGCTATAGCAAAATCTTCGGGAATATTTCATTACTTTAATCCTTTTTGTTCCAAATAGTTTGTACCATTCTTTATTTTTTTTGGTTTTTACCAAAACGAAAGCAGAGATAATCTCTTTTGTATCTATTTAAAAAAAAATAGTGCTGAATTTCTAACAATGACTTTTTGAAAAAAAAACAAAAATAACATCGTGAAATGACATTGCACAAAATTACAACGGGTAAACATTAAGAGATATGTAAAACAAAAATAAACAAATGTTGGAAAATTGCTGTATATTTTGAGGCCATAGCAGCTTGACAGATTCTGTGAAGAATTTTAAGTACTAGACATTTTAATTTAGCAAGACCTAACAAATATGTCAAAATGTAATCAATTTGATTAAATTTTAAAATCGGAAATAAAAAGAACAAACATTTTTCCAAAAACAAATCGAACATTATATAAAAAAACATAATATATTAATAAATTGCTTCTCTTATACGAACTCAAAACAAAATCACAAAACAAATGCTCAATATATTTTTTCCTCGTAAGCGTTTCCTCAACAAATAAGAAATCGCTCTTTCCTTTGCATGTCATACATTTTTATTTAAAATTAAGTTGTAAGCTCGACTCTTGTCCGGGTGAAGGGATCTAGCCGAATTGCTGCCGGCGTACAATGTGGGTGATTTATCGCACGGCTCACAAAACGCTAAGCAGGTGTAAAACAAGCCCTGTTCCGTATGGTGCATGAAGATAACAGAGCAGATAAACGTTAGCACGGCCATAAAATGCTTCGAAAGCAGCCTCAAAAAATATTATTAAAACAATCTCGATCTCACTATCTTCGTAGGTAGGAAGCAAAACATGAGACACACATCGCTACCATATCGCCTAAAGTGTCTCCCGTGCTGCGACATGTGTTACCGTAAGGGCCACCAGGGATCGCGTAATTAATTACCATGCAGCCTCTAATGCAATTTTGCATTGATTAGGCTGACCCTTTCCCGTGCCCGGCGTAGAGCGGTCGAGCTATCGGCATGCTCGTGCCAGCACAATTTCTGCTCCTCTTCCTCACCTCGCTCACTTGCCACCAGTTCGTGAAGTCCGTCACGGATTTGCGACATGTTAATTTGGAGCGATTGTCACACCGGCGCGTTCACGCTCCCCGTCCAGTTTCGCTCATGCTACGGCCCAGGTGAGATAATTAATGACCCACGGTAGATGTGGGATATAAACTGAGCCGTGTAAGCAGAGCCACTGCTCGCTTATCGGAGATTTTTGGTTTCGCATCGCGAAACGAGCTGAATGGTCGAAATAAGTGCCACGGTGTTTTTCTCGTCTTAGTCAGCTACCAACTGAAGCATGGCGCCCACCACCGTTACGATATTTAAATCGGCGCTATCTGATAGGGCAGCCAACAGGTTGCTAGCGTGTGTCAGTACGAGTATGTAGATGCGGGAGTTTCGATAGTATCGCGTAAAAGGGATCGACAGTACATCGTTCCTTGAGGGGTACGATGCGGATCTATTTTTTTTAATTTAAATGGGATTCGCTATAAGCACGGCCACAATTTACGTGGAATTTAATAATTAAAGAAAAAAAAATTGTATTATCAAGCGCTTGATGGGAACGTTTAAAAAATGCGTTAAATTTTAAATAAAGAAAATTACCACCCTGAAACAAACTACTCGGACGCTGTCAAAACAAAAGTGCCACAAAAGCTTTCTTCCGCTTCAAATATAGTTTGCTTATTTTAGCAGATGGGTTTTGTGTTTATTTGTCTAACCGAACCATTAGAGCAAAAGGTTTCTACTCGTCACGACCCGGCACCGGATCGGTCGATAATGTGAATCCACCACAGATGAACCTCCCACTGAAAACTCCACTTGAACTTTTTCACACATCATCGCTAGGTCAGCAGCATCGAGCTGCCTCTGGCGATGTCATCGTGAGCTCTCACACAAGTGTTGAATTTGACGGAAGTTTGTTGGGAAAACAAACACACACGCACGGCATACCAGACGCGCTACTGCAGCTGTGTGGAGAGGAACCTTAGCTTAAGCAACCTTCGTGGTGACCCATTTGAATTTCGATTCCGGAATAATAACCATGCTGCACGGTGAAAGAAAAATATCACCTGCGCGATAAACAAACTGTGATTAACGTTTATGAGGCGTGTCGGTCGGAAATTGAGCGAATAAACAAAGCAATTCGTGACCTTGCAATTGATTGTTGTTGTGTTTAGATTGTTTAACAGCACGTGTCCTTTAAATTTTAAATTTGGCTTTTTCAACTCATTGGAAATACACGGACGACTTTTATTTGCCTCTTGCTAATTCTTCGATGAAGCCGATGCTATCGGGCTAAATTAATTTGTACTATACAATCTTCAGGTCTTACCTTTCTATAGCGACGAATGCTTCGATAAAAGCAGCACACGACCAGCTATAACTTAATTACCCAAAACGTAATGGTTAATAAAGACAAATATCGTAACAGCTGCCTGTATGCGCTGAGCGCATCGATTGTCCTTTCGAAAAAGGGTCCCTCACATTGACCCCGGAACTACTCTGTCAGAACGCGAACCAAAACATGGTTTGCTCTAATGCACGCGAAGCTGCGGCATGACACCAAAAAGCGCAAAAACCATTAAACTTTGAAGAATCAATCGCCAGTATCGTAATCGTATCGTAAAATGGCAAATGGCAAACTGCAATAACCCGCCTGCCCTTCCTCTTTCTCCCTTCGGTTGCAGCAAACCATCTCGACCGATCGTTCGAGATCGACCGAAGCCGCACAGCGTGAAATGACAATATAATTTTAAATCAAATAAATTACCCCCGGGTACCTCGGTTTCCTCCCTGCCGGGGGAGGCCCAACAATGGTTCCCGCTGCTTCCGCTACGCACCGCGGGATGTCCAAAGCGACGAGTTCGAGCGGCGGCTTCGAAGCGATCCGAGCCGGGTTATGCCCGGGTTTGGGCACGGCTAATTGCGCGGGTGTGCATTTGCGAGCAGGGGATGCGAACGTATGTGCACAAGTACACACACACGCGCATGTGTGCAAGAGAGGGCATTTAAATTGAATAATCACCTCGCTCTGTTGATATTTGCGGGCTTCACGCTTTGGCCGATGCCGACGGTGATGAACCCAGCTGGGATCGAAATCAACAGCGGTTCGCTCTTTTTGGTACGATTCACAACACAATTAAAGGAAATGGGCAATTTGGAAAACGGTAGAAATGGTGCACGGGTGTAAGGGTGCTTCGAAAGGTGTCCGTCGAAAAAAGGTTCACAGATGTGGGTCAAGGAAAAGAAATTCGATCGATTTCGGTTGGTTTTATTGCCAACCATGAAAGATCGACCGAAGAAATGGAATGTTTATGCTTTTTTGTATGCTTATTGACAAACAATGCTATTCATTGTTAAATAAATTTAATTGAAGCTAAACGTATAGTTTAAACATTTAATGAAACGAAACACTTTGAAATAAATATTTGTATTAAAAAATATATGAAATAAAACTAAAGGATCTAAACATAATTTTTGAAAAAAATCTTTCTAAAATCTATATTTTTAGTTCTCTCACCTTACAGACTTGATAAAATGGCGTTGCTTAGAAGGAGAAGGATTTATTTGATATAAGTTAAACATGTTTTTTTTTATCTTTTGGTATCATTTCCCTAGATCTGTTTTCTGTTTAAAAAAAAATATGAAAATGACACAAATTGAAATTGAATTGAAATCAAGTCCAATCAAAACAAAACGACTCAACGTTTGTTGTGAAAGTGCCTCCACCTCCACTCCACTTGAGCCGAGCTTAAACCATTCCACTCAAAAACAATCCTTCCGTGTCCTTTCGCTCTGAACAGACGCTAAAGAAGCATCATTTGCATTATTCGTTTCTCATATGCATAAACTCTAAGTACTCCGTTAGAACGCTCCGAACACGATGATTACCGGTACTCTCAAACACCCCAACATATCCAACAAGATTGTCGAATCACGAGCTACTCGTTGGACACTGTTGTTCGTTTGAATAGCTTATCCACGACAAGCAAACACATTGCAATCGAAGAAGGCGCACATAGTTTCGACGGTTTGAAGCGGAATGTAGGCGACGCTCTTAACTAATTTCGTTCGCACACCCGAGCGTAGGAGTGGCCGGGTAGCGGTGAAAAGTGCCATTGATTGCAGTTCCAGCAAATGCGCCTACCGTGAGGTAAACGGCTTGAAAAGCACCAGAAACGACCGGTAAACGGTAGAAAGCTGGTAAGCGATTGCGCTGGTTGAGCGTGTTAGGGTCATTAAGGGCGCGAAACATGACTGGCGTGGTACTGCCATTGTTGTGCCAGTCTGCTCGAGGAATGATTGTAGAGAATGTGGTTAGAGCAGAAAAATGTTCCGACCGGTGACTTTGTCCTTAATCGAAAGCGAATCACATTTCGCTGCAACGATTTCTTACGCCGAAAATTCTCCCACCACCATTCGCAAACCATATCGAGCGTGAAAGCTTGGGTGAAACAACTGTAGCGTAATAAATTTACAATTTACTCCTGCCGCCGGTCAATAAAGCATAATTTACTGGACCCGCTAATGGTAAATATTCCCCCGTAAGCTACTTTCTAAATTAGCTCCTTAAAAGCACAACCTAGCACGTTGGCAGCGGCTCGCTGCCGGAGCTCTTCCGTGCCAAACGGACATAATGCTTACGCTTATCGCGCACGTTTTATCAGTGCAAATCGTAACCTTTCGCGTGTTTCGATCGTTCCTGCCCATCGGAGGAGGAGCCCGAAAGGCACGAACATAATTCAATTTGGTTAAAAATAAAAACAGCGTCACGCAAGAGATAGAGCGAGAGGGAGAGAGAGCGAGAGAGCACAAGCACCGCATTTAAAATGGGTGTCGATATCATTTAATCATCCCAAACCTCCCCAAAAGCGCCAAACCCTCGGCACCTCGAGCTGGGTCAGGTTTATTGCTTCTAACAAGCTCCGAGCGTCTGTTGGCACCCTTTCCTGCCGGCTCGATTCGAATCTGGAAACTCCTGTTTCGCTTAATTAATTCCTCAACATCGCCGAAAGCTGGTAAACAAATGACAGGCAATAAATTGCCGCCACTCACCGGCGGACCCCAAAACTCCGGTGCTTATGCAACCGGGCACGCTGCAGCCGCTGCACATTCCGGTACTGCACGCCCGGTTTCGTGAGATAATTTATTGATCGTGCCAACATCACCTGAAAGGAAGTGCGAACATGCGAATTTCGCGAATAAAGTGAGCAGACCGGGAATGGGGGAAGAAATCTCCCGCTGAATTTGGGTTCGCATAGACAATCTTATGGTCGTTTTGTATTCTGTTTTGATGTCGTTCTGTACGTTCCACCGGATCGGATCGAACGAGGCTGTTAAGTTTGTGGTTTATTTTTCCTGCCCAGCGCCAGAATTGCGTTTTTTTTATTCAAAAATACTAAATTGCCCGTCAACGGTCAAGATCGTGTACATTAAAATCACTTTTATTCATGCGCTGTTTACAGTCAATACAAACGATAGTTTTTTTAAGCTGTGAATCACGATTAGTATGCAAATTTTGAACAAATAAATGTA
>JXXB01036953.1:0-30556 GCA_000956275.1 Anopheles koliensis | reverse complement strand
GCAAGTTCTACAAGATGTTGAATAAGGCAGACGGTCTTACTATGGGTCACTATGTGTCGACACGCTGAAGGCAACATTCTTGTGGATGAGCGAGAGGTGATCGAAAGGTGGAAGTGCTACTTCAACGGACACCTGAATGGAGCGGCATCAAGAGATTCCATCAAACAGTTGAAGTGCAATAAGTCAGCTGGTAGCGATGGATAGGGCGCAGAACTCTTCAAAATGGGCCCGGAGAGGCAGTTTGTTGTCATGCACCAACTGATCGTAAAGATTTGGAAGCAGAAAGACCTACTGGAGGAGAGGAAACTGGGTACCATCCACCCAGTTTATAAAAAGGGCGACAAACTGGACTGTGCCAACTACAGAGCCATCACGGTCCTCAATGCTGCCTACAAGGTCCTGTCCCGAATTCTCTTCTGCCGTCTCACGCCACTTGCCACAGATATTATCGGAAGCTACCAAGCCGGTTTTGTTGGAGAAACATCGAACACATCTAGGATCTAACAGAACGCATTGAGTGAGAACATAGGTCTAACTAGGTTATTAGTTAACTACTTGATGATCTTACAGCAGAATTACGGAACTATAAGGACAAATGTGAGCTGGTGGAGTTGCAACTACCAAACGCACTTGTCTATCAGCACTACGTCTATTCCGTAATTAGCTTTTCGGAATAAATTAGTCCCAATAGTTAGCAAAAGGTATGAATTAGTACAAATAAGAGGAGTCGAATAAAACTTCTAGCATCACTAAAAAAACCCGAGACTAACCTGCCGCAAGATCATAATGGTTTGGACCTGCTCTTCCATGACTAACCAACATTTAAAGACATTAGCGGAACAGCGTACACCGTGATTTACTCCAATAAAAATTGTTATCAAATTACGTGAGTAAATTATGAAAATTGAGTGAGAAAAAGTAAAAATTATCTGTACCGGCTTTCGGATGTAATTCATTAGGTAATGCCCTACTGAATAACTAGGTAAGACGAGAAAACCAGATCTATGGTCACGAAAGATAGTAGCAAATAAATTTCACACGGTTGTTCCGAACAATTATGGAGGTACATAGATGAATCATAAATAAATAAATGTTCCAATTTTACAATATTCCGATTATTCACAACAGTTTATAATGTTTACGTAATCTATAAACCACGTATGGCGTATAGTAGCTATAAACATGATTGAAACGGGAGAATCGTTGAGAACATATTTTGTTACGTTGCTAAATAAATAAAACACAGTTTTTAGTTTTTTGCTGCCCAGACGACGGCCGTGTATTGCTGGCCGTGAGGTCGTGTATTGCTATATTGAACGCTAGTAACACATATAAACCGTGCATACGTGAACAATCCACAACCGGGGCTCAAACAAAATCGCATTTTTCGAAACCATAACGATACGTTTGCATTCAGCGGAACATGCATTTTATATTTATGTGGTGTGTGATTTTCGATATGAGCGAAACATAAAGCGGGTACTCTTAATTTAATGTCCTAGCACAACTTAGTCTTAACCTACCGGTATAATGAAAGTTATAGATGAAAAATGGATGGCAAAGTCGACAACGAGTAAATAATTATTTCTTCCTTTGCCTGAAAGACAGTTTGTATCAAGAATCCAACTGCATGCCACTACATGGTGCGAACTATACGATGCTTACTTTTGTTCCTGATTAACTGCCAGGGTTGATATTCAAATAGCGTGTTTTGTTTTTTCGGAAACTAGCTGTTTAAATTCAACAATATTTTTTATGCCATCAAACCAATCCTTCAGTAACATTACCAAGAATGATGCACTAAATGTAACAAAAATGTACAATATGAAAAAATTATAATCATTAACCTTAAAGGGTATCCTCATGTTCTTGTATTTAGAACCGTTAAACGTAACTTTGGATTGCGTCTGTCTGCCTGCCCTTCATGTATCCGTGTGCTTCGATGCTTTTACGGAATAAAAATATATATAATAAAAACAAAATCACACATATACACCAAGCTTTTTATCGCCCTGACACTGACAAACGCATCCATCATTTGCCTGACGGACCTGACTAGATGCACATTGTTTGCCAATAATACGCTACTTGTTCTTCGAGAGTGTAGCTTCCGATTTCGATGACTTGAGCCGCTGCAACCGTTGTTCACAGAATAAACTCCCGAAGGTGGATGAGGCTCCACCAGCACCGGGTAGTACCTGCGTTGGACTCGTCACAGCAGACACACTCCCGGTGCTGATAAACGATGCTGACGAACTACTTGCCGACAGTGGTAGCACCGATCCACTCGTTGGTGAACAGTCTTGCTTCTTGCTACGATCTCGGATCGGGAACTTGTTGCGCGAACAGCTTAAATCCAGCTCGAGAGTATTGAAGCGTGGCCGTGAACTTGTCGTAGTGCCACCATGACTTTGGCTTCCGATTGAATGTGGTCGATTCGTTGAGCCTGCCGTGCTTGGAACTGCACCCCGGAATCGTAAAGTCAACGTTGAACTCGAATCCGCATGGTGCTGATCCTGAGAATCTATTAGAGTTTGCTGTGTGGACTGCTGATGTTGTTTTGGCGTGGATGACATTTCATCCAAATTTTCCACACTAGCCTCGTGCACACTGGCAAGCGGGGGCGAACGAAGGTGCAAGGCAACTCCACCAGACACGACGCCCGGCCCACCCGTGACCTTACCCATACCAACACTAGCAGGTGGAAGATTTTGTGTTTGTATGTGCAAAGGTGTGTTAAACGCCTTGGTCGCCGACGACTGTGATGCGGAGTGTTGCGACGGACCGTCAGGCACGTTTTCCGGTGTCAAAGGTTTGCCCATCCCAACGAAATCCAGATCCAGGAACAACTCCTGTAGAAAACGTCGTGAAGCGAGCCGGTACGTGTTGCAACCAAGCAACCGACACACCTCCGAATAGAGGCACACGTTCTGGAAGACCACTGGATGCGACTGCTTAATATCGAGTAGCACGCTGCGAGACTGTTTGCTCCAAACCGGATTCGCCATGCGCTGCACATGTCGTAGCACGCTGTTGACGATCGTTTCGTCCAGCGTTGCGTAGGTGTCTGCATCGCCGATCCGTTCACCGTCCTGTGGATTCCATCTCTCGTTCGGACAGTTTTCTAGACGGCAACATCGTACGCATTGGGCGCGATTGTGATTTTCATAAGTCCATCTTCCGTCAACATCCCAGTGCACGGAAGACGGTGGCGACATGTGGGACATAACATCTACTGAGTTCGATTTTTCACCTTTTTTGCCTTCCTGCTCATAGCCAACCATGGGGACGCTACCAACATAACTGTCATCTGCGCTCGTTGCCGGTTGCCGGAAGCGAACCTTCGACCTAGCCGAGCAATCCTTGTGAGTGTTGCCCAGCATACGTGGTTTGCTGGAATCTAGATGAACCAGAGAGCCTAGTGCGAGCAGACGTCGTGAATCCTGATCTGGGAACAACTGCATTATGTCTTGCGGGAAGCAGATACCTGCAATAATAGTGTACGGATGCATTAGAATGTTAAATATTTGCTTAAGGCATTCGTAGTTGCAGATAATTAGTTGTTTGAAGAAGTCACTCAAAGCTTGCACTTGGAAGTGATATTTAATAGAGAGATGTTTGTAGTTCTTCTATCTGGAACCCCAACAGAATCTATCAACATTTTCCATTACTACAAATAATCACTAACTAGTCTTCATTTCCTACCCTCTTTCGTTTTTTCATTATCGGTCACTAGCACTAGCTTATTACTAAATTTTTCATGCTTTGTGTGATACTCGTTTGATATATTAGTATTCAAGAATATTTATAAAATTTGTTATAGTTCTAATAACACAATTAATTAATAATGATTATAATCAGTAAGACTCAAGTATATGACTATCAGTAATTGATAAGACTCTTAACAATATTCCAAGTAAAGTTTTAACTGCGTGCTCAAAATCAGTGAAATCTGTAAAAATCTAAATTAAATCGAAAGTTTAAACTTCGGATAAAAGATCGCAGTAGCTACCATTTAGCGATCTTGCGTAATTAATACGATTGAATTATAATTATAATCATTATTTGAATGATAATAATTAGCGCAAGTAATTTAATATTTTTCGTGCCATTTGAACGGAATACTTTTACTGTGGTTTCCAAATAAGTGTAATCTTTTGAAGCACCTTTTGACCGATTATTAGATTGCTTGCTACTAGATTAAATGGCCAAATTGGAATTTCATTGAATAATAGGTTGAATCCTTTTTCTTTAACTGAAAGTAGCAAGAAACCGAAAGATACCCGTTCATCGTATTTATTCACATATCTCTCGGGGTTTCGCTAAGGTAATGTTTTCAATATTTAGATTTTTTTCTTTTGTTAATTACGCAACTCATACTTCCTGATATTTCACTATATGCGTATGACATCAAAATATTCCTAATTGTTTACTGTCTTACTGATTGTTCTCGCATCCAGCCCATTCGCGACTATTTCTCTCATTGATGATCGCCCTTTAGTTACGTCCTTTAGTTTACGTCCTTCCAAACATTCATTTACTTTGAATTGCTCATCAAGAGGCACCCTCTTTTAAAGTACATCTCCATTGTATGTAATACCCGTTTTGATTATTAAGCTTGAGCAATTCCAACATATTCTCATGAGATTTGTATGCATATTAGTTCGGACTGTTCTCTCTCACTTATTTCCCCTTACCAAATTCGATTTGAAATGCTGAGCCTTGATTCTCTTGAGATTCGGTGTGCCTGTGCACAAGAAGTGGTCATTCCAGGACTGTTTCTGGGTGTGACTGATGCTTCGAGGCTCTTAAATTTTCCCCCCGTTCCTTTAGATATAGTGACTTCTCTGCTGTTCCTCTTATGATTGTCCGTCTTACCGTGTGAATTAATTAATTATATAAAATTTCAGTACTGTTTGCACCAGAACGACAGCTACTCTACTCCTCAAGCAATGGTTATTATACTATATGGTTATTATACTAAATGGTTATTATACAATGATTATTATACTATAACTCGCAATACTTCTGCCAGACATGCGAAAAATTTACTTGTTGAAATGCTAATGCGTATATTCAAATTTAAAAAAAATGCTTCCATGCTAAGGATGTTCTTTTTGATCATCGTATCACTTCGAAACACCAACTCTAAATGATGCAATATGCCTATTATTACAGGCCTTCTAGGATAGTTTGCATCAACGAATCGCGAAACAATTGATGTTTTCCTCTATCGATTAATCTCATAAAATTATGTTTGGGCTGCAACTCCCAACGACAGCGCCTTAATTAGCTCATGGATCGACGTTTTTCGACTGGGTTAAAACGAGACATTGAACATATACCTTAATTTTGCTCAACAAAAATTAGAGAAATTGTTTGTTCTTAGTAGAAATTGTTAGTCTTTTTTTATTAAACATAATGATTTACGTTAGCTTGCATGTACAAGCTCCAAAGAACACAAGAACGATCATGAACGAAGTATCGATCGTTAAAGATTACTGATAGACCATTTATTTTATCTTTTTCATTTTAACGTAACGAAATTATGGGATGTGTTTGTAGTCAAAATACTCACCAATAAAACAAGGACCTTGTGTATTAGGTTTTGCTACATTAACCGAGCTCTTCGGTTTAATTCCTTGATGACCATCTTCGCTCAGTGAATAGCTAAAAATAAAATAAAATTAAATCCTGTAGAACTGTAGAAAAAAACGTCGTTTTGTGAAAACTTACTGTTGCAGGCTAAACCGATGGTACTTGCGATCGAGACTTCGAATCTTTGCCCCATATTCAACGTTATCTGCAAATGAGGACGTGCGAAAGGAGGAGAACAGCCGGTCGCTAGTATCCAAATTCATTTGCACATCCTCCGGATCCGTCATTTCGGTCGACGAACTGGAAAGCAGAGGCCGGCGGACATGAAACAGATGCCGATGCTGTTTGCGCAGCGTAGCAATGGCTTCCCTGTCAATGCTGCCCGGTTGCGATGTGCTCGGGATCGGCGAAAGGTCACCAGTCACCGACACCAAACAGGATGAGGCAGGAAAGGACAAGCTGTTGGCCGTGCTGTCGTCTTCGGTCGACGCAAAGCTATGCCGACGTCGAGCCGGTCCGTCGGTGTCACTGTCGTTGCTACCGGTCGTACCCACGTTCACAGACGCCCAATCCCCCGGCTCATTGACAGGCCAGTTCGTGTTACGATCGTGACGAACAGCTAACCAGCCCAGACTTCGCAAAGCGTCCGCACCTTGAGCAGTGCAGCCTACTAAACACAAGCCACCGAGTGCTGTTGCTCGGATGGAGTAAACGTCCGCCGTCCGTACCAGGTGCACCAGATGGTGCAAAAACCATGGCAGATGTTCGCCTATGTACTCGATCGCTTCTTTGCTCGTGCATGCATGGCATACCGCCCACAGAGCTGCCTTCAGTCGTAGGCAATCATGTTCGTTGGTACACTGAGCATTCCGAGTGTGCTTGGCTAACTCCATCAACTGGCCATGACGCAGCAACTGAGAGAAACCTTGACTCGTTTGAACAAGCTGACCATACAGATGTGGGGCAAGGTTTGGTGCTCCCACGGAGACACTTTCACTCGGTGCTCCACTAGCAACGTGTCGTCTGCTGTAAGTACCGTCCTCGGTCCGAATGTGCTGGGTCAAGTGTGCGTGCGTATCGGACTCTACCAGCAATACGTAGCGTTCGTTATACAGAGACACCCACTGTTCCAGTTCTTGCACTGTGCGAGCTTCCGGATGGTTTAAGCCGCGGGGGATAGAGTAGAAGCGCATCATCACCATCTTCCCACGGTGACCGAGCTTATCCAGGCGTGGCCAGAAATGTGCCAGCTCTTCTAAGTAGATCCTCTCATAACATGCTTCCTCCAGAAGATCGAGTGCAGCCGTCTGTACGCAACGTGCCTGTCCAACATCACCTAACATCGCCGATACCAGTTTCAGCATTAACTGTATGCCCCAAACCTCGAAATTGGGTAATCGGGCACGCAGCAGCACGCGCAACATCTGCGTAGCGTACAGACGTGCCTTCGGCGAAGGATGCCGCAGCAATGCCTTCGCCAGAATTGACCTAGGTTCGCCCTCGAGACTGTAATCCAAACCGGACACAATCAGTTTCACGTAGCACAGATGGTTCGTTTTCAGCACGATCGTCGACAGCTCCTTGAAAACGTCTGTATTGCGCAGTATTTCGAGGCCGCGCTCAGTCCTACACATGCGCCCGATGAATAGAAAATAGTGCTGGCACATCGTGCCGGTCATATGCAGTGGACTAAATAAACATTCATGTGCGGATTTTTTCGCATGAATCTCCAACAACTGCCGGCTGATGTCGGTGAAAAGATCTGTGAGGATGCGTATATACTCGAGCTGGATCGTGCAAATATAAAAAAAATTGAAGAGTGAGTTAGTACGAATTCCAGATAAAGGAATGCAGATGAAATTAAATTAATTGAAACTAGATGCTGTATTTAAAAACCACAGTTGAATAATCCTTACAACACATTTTCAATATTAAAAAAAAATGCAAATGAAATAGAAATTCGATTGCCTTGTATAAAGAGAACGAAATTTTAAATATCATACATTAAAATAATTTTTAAAGTGCTCCGACAGGATCGAATTTTAGTTAGGTTGCTATGAATACCTGAACCTGAATATCTGAAGCATCATTAGTCTAAAAAAACGTAATATATTACTATATGTCTACTACAGCTAAGTTGTCTACATAATTTGACATAATTATGTTGTGACAATAAATTATTGTTTTAATATCCATTGTCCTCAGATTAAAGTACTTTACGCAGTTGATAAATGAACACTATAACAGAATTCCTTTTTACGGTTGACATGATTAGATTTATGCCACGAAGTCTAAAATTTGCATTGTTTATTTTAGCAATTTGCTTATAAGTTTCCTTGCGGCCTTGGTTCGGTGGGCTCCGTGCAGATCGTGCGTTCATACGAATGATGTCTCGGCTTATGTCGAATCATTTCGCTTTGGATGCACATCTACAGCGTATAAATCTGGCTCCGCCGAAAACATGTGGCCGTTGCATTGGATTCCACGATGTGTACCATCTACTATGGTCCTGCGCAGAATTCGAAGCCGCAAGATCTCTCTTGTTGGACAAAACGGAGATGATCGGAAGGCAAACGGGTGCGCCTATTCGAGACATACTAGTCTGCAGAGACTTTAAGTTTATGATGATAATCTACCGCTATCCCAGAGACAACAGACTTAATCTCTATCCCTTCCCCTATATGTAATCCTGTTAGGTGTAATGCTTAATCCGAAAATTTTGCAGGGGGACTAGCATTTTGGAGTTGACCAAATCGCCTTATCAAACGGGGGCAGATGTGATCGTCGACAATCGTATAAGGTTGTTTTATTCCATGTTTGTTTTGTTTTTTCTTCTCTTCTATTTGTCTACAGTCTTCAAAATTCGAAAAGAACTGGACCGATTGAAGATCCGAAAGAAGGACAGACGCCTACAGACACAAAACACCACTATGCAATAGATTGGATCATAAACCAACAACGCAACACAATAACTCATCACCACAACATAGCACAACACACTTCACACAGCATACAACTATTCAACCGGGCAGGCCCGGGATAAAGCCAATTTATAGGGAGAAAATGTCCTAAAAATGAGTCTAAACATGTCTGACAGTGCGAGTAAGAACTGAGAACACGGCTACATACAGCCGTAAATACTGTTGAAACAAAAAAGTGCTTATTTCTATGCTTTTATAAACTATAATATGCGTGTAGATAGAATACCTCTTAAATGATTAATATTTATCACCCTAATGAATGATGCTGAAATTTGTATCTTTTTATATACCTGGCCGTGTTGCAGAATGTTCGTGCCATTAAGAAACAATTTTATCAATCAAATATATTAACTAGTCGGAGTTAGGATTGACTGTATATTTTTTATTTTCATGGAAATCTCGCCTGATTCTAGCATTTTTATGAGTACGATTGTTGGCTGGTGCCTTGTTGTAATAAAAAAAAAACATTTAGAGCTCACTATATGCATTTAAAAAGAATAACTTAAAAATAATTATGTAATGGCATTTAGCATCATTGAAAAAAATCTTACATTCCTTGTATCAATTGCTAAACAGTGCATCACCATATATTTTCTGTCTTTACAACAAACAAAATGTTTTTAGTGCATTTACAAAAACCGGCTAAAAACACAAAAAAGCCGCCATCTGATGGCGGTCAAAAAAGCATCGAAAGCCATTATTTTGGAATTAAATTTAACGGTTCTTTTTAATATAAAAAGAAGAATAATACATCCATCCCAGCATATGAAAATTCATTGTAGTTATCGAAATTAAATAAAGAAGATGTCGAATCAGCTTTTGAGGTACTCTATGTAAATTAGATTTATCCTAAGCTAACCGTCTTTATTTAGCTTAAAGGATCAAAATGAGTTCTAAAAGATAGATTGAGAAAAAATAAACACCATAGCTGAAAGATATGCAATCTGTAGAGAATTGTAGAGAATTGCAAGATATGCTATTCAACATATTTCACGTTGTAAAACTGAAGCCATTTAATGACGGTACGAAGGGTTTGTAACAAGAGTAAATTTTATTTGCCATTTATTATATTTTATTTGGCTCTATGTTTGGATCCATATTACGTAGTAGTTTGATAACGTTGAAATTTGAATAACTATTGTAATAAATAAATTTATCGATTGTAATCTATAAAAAAACAACATCTAAAAACCTAAAAGATTGTAATTGAAAAGATCTGAAGATCTTTTTTACGGAATTTGAAACATGCCACAATACAAACCAAAAAGATTTTATTTTAATTAAATTACAGTGCAGGTTTATGTCATATATTTTGACATATTTTCAAGGATATAATTAAGAAATAGTGAATACAAAAATTACTAACGCAACCAAACATCTATACGAAGAAAAAGTTGACACTGGTCACGTTGAAAATATACCCAAAACAAACACTATGTTAACCTAGACAACGTACTATGATAACCTGTATCATTTGATGCTCAAAGTCACCACTTTTAAAGGAGCAAATTTAAACCATTTGTCACATTCTTTGCGGCACACACCCTAATACGCACCGTTGAGGCACACATCGTGAAAAAGTATTATAGCATACATAGAGTTACTTTACATTGAGTTATTTTACAAAATTAGTTATATTGAGTTGAGACTTTACATTGAGTTGTAAAGTTACTATACAACATACTGACGATAAAAAACCCAAACTTTTTTGGAAAATAAAAATATTCATCCCTGTTTTGAAATAAAACATCTGCTTTATCTAATTTACAATAGCACTGATTAGTAGGCTAAATTAAAACCAAAATATTCAGTATAATTCGTCATGTATGTACTCTACAACATATATAGTGATCGTAAACTATCATTTAAAGATAATTCAGTCGATAGTATGTGATTATTGTGATTATTAGTTACGGGCTCCATTAACATACCTCCGGTGATTGAAGCATCGCATCGATTAGTTCCAATCCCGCTGTCACATACGCCGGCATTTGTCGATTACTGTTAAGGTGAGCAAAGTCCTGATGTGAGAAACGATAGTAGCTCGGTTTGAAATAATCTACGATGCGACGAATGAAGCGCGTATTTTGCTCATCCAGCGTCACCAGGAGTAGATCGGACTGAAAAAACATCTCATATAGATTAACAAACACACCTAGAATACAACTATAACAGCTAAATAGTGACATACCCGCAGTATCGTTATGATAATATCCCAATCCCACATGTTAGAATCCTTGAAGGCAAGTACGTTCGAATCCTTTAGTAATCGATCTCTAGTAATATCCTTGATACTCGCCATCATCTGAAGCAGCGTGTAGGCACGCTTGGAGGCACGCTTCATCGTTCCGCTACCGGCGCTGTTGGAACGAGATGTGATATCCCGCTCGAATCCATCGTAGCCGGGTTTGAAATCGTACGAACCAGTGCCGCTAGCACCGCTGCTGTTCATAAACATGTTTCCGAATAATCCTCCCAAACCACCGGCACTACCTCCACCGCCGCTGGAGCTGCTTGAATCGTGGCGTACTCGCTTTAGTCCGTCCAGTGTGCCGTACTTAAAGCTATTGGATGTGCCAACACCATGCGGACGTGCCGGCGACACCAGCTCCCGGCGGAACGCACGGGTATTTATCAGCTCCCCGCTTTGGATAATACAGTCGAGATAGAGGCTACAGGAAGCTGGTCGGTTCTGCAGCATGAGATGATGCTGTTGCAGTGCGGTAATGGCGGCTCGGGCCTGATGATTGCCCTCGATGGCTCTGGCGACCAACGTCGGTAGGGCGGCGGTTGGTGTTCGAGCACAAATCTCCGCCGGCAGCAAGCAGTGCAGCTGGTGGGTAATGCGCGCGAGCAAAATCGTGGCTCGTACGGAGATGAACGTATCGCTCGATATGATCACCTCGGTCAGCGCGTTCAGCAACCCGTTCTCGACGAAGCAGTACAGCAGCAGCGCGAGATGGATTTCGCACAGGTTCGGTACGGCGCCAGCCAGGCTGGGCAAAATTGCGGTACCCTCTGCCGCGACAAACCCTTCGTGTAATCTCCACGCATCCTGATACTCGGCTGGATCGACGGCGGACATGGCGACGGAGTATTCGTCCGTCCAGACTGGCTGAGGTAGACCGATCAGCTCGTACAGTAGGTCCAGGACTGCTTTGCGAATCTCTAGCTGGTTCAGGTACAGGATGTCGATAAGTGCCCGCAACCCGGACGGGCGATTGGGATCACAGAACTCGATTGTGCCAGCCCATGAGCGCAGCACCGACAAAAGCGCGAGCCGGCCGCACGTAAACCGCAGATCACGCGCATCTTTGTTGCGATCCATGATGCCGACGCGATACGTAAAGTCGCAATACGGTGCAGCGAAGCAATCCAACCGTACACCCGCTATTTCGCGCGTGCGAGGCCATTCGAGGAGGTACAGCAGCACACCGCACAAACTCTCGGCGATTCGGGGACTATGGCATTCGAGCACACTACGCGTTATTACACCGACCCCACCACACTCAATCAGTAACAGCGGGTTTAACACACCAATCTCACACAGAGTGGCCAAGCAGCAGCGCAACAAGCGATCGTCACTCGACACATTCGCGCCGCCAGACCCACTACCCGTACCACCGGTGTTTGGACCGACGCTTCCACCAGGTCCGGCCGGCGGTGTACCACTCTCGCAAAGCGCTACTAGACAGCGCACTATCGCTGGACTGAGATGTTCCGGTGCCACTACTAACATTCGCCGCACGAGTTTCAGCGCTTGCACACGCTCTTCGCCGTTCCGCAGCATTACATCCAGACTACGGCACACCAAATGCGCCAGCTGCAGCCGATTGAACTCCATCAGGTCTGTCGGTGCGATCAGCAGACGACGCACTACACGCAACGCACCCGCCCGTATCTGCGGCAGCGAATGGACCAGGTTGCGCGCGATGCAACAGAGCCACTGCTGCACGGTGGCTCCAACACATACGTCCCGTTCGGCCGCGAGTGCCATTATCGAGCGGCCAACCCGACCACCCAACTCAAGCGAAGCGCCACTGCCAATACCCGCATCACGTTTCCACCGGTCGATCAGCTTCACAAACCCGTTTAGTAGGCTCAGTCGCTTGTTGACACTTGTGTGGTACGAAGCGAGTGCGAAGTAAATGTCGTCCGCATTTTCTCGCACCGTTTTATCCGCATCCAGTCGGTAGCAATCTTCCGGCGCTGGGCGATCTGAAACAAATCGAGCGAGTGGTTCGTGAATAAGTGGCTGTTTGTAGGTTGCTGCGTTTTCATTCAATTGTAGGTTTTTATTTTTATCACAAGGGAAACACAAAGGAACGATCGTCGCGTTGCGCACATTCTAAAACGACCGATCGGGCATTTGTTTGTTTGTTTTCGCGTGTCAGTGACCTCGCCGCACCACCTCCCATCGATTCACTCCTGTAAACCTTTTGTGCCTTCCTCCGCTTATGCTGTGAGACATTAGCTTCATCTCGCACATAGGATCAACCGGGAGTGGGGAAAATAGCACCGAAACTATTATATCACGATACTTACTTCTTTGACGTAGACTGCGACGGATCATCCAACTGGACATGGCCATTTTGTTTAATATTTGTCGGTGTTACTCGCTTTTCTATGGTCGTTAGATAGCTTGCTTTCTGCTTCAGTAACGGTGTCGCCTCACACAGTTTCTGCGATGATAAGCTTATTTGCAACCGTAAAGGGGATTTGGGTTGAGTTTAGGCTGGAAGATGGTTCCCATACTACCACAAGATTCGTTGATGCTCCGGGGAAGGGTTCCTTTACGTTGACTTTTGTTTGTGTATCAGGCACGCGTGAGGCTGATGGACGTTTGTAGTTGATTGTTTTGATATTTCCAAAGTAGTGTGAAGGTGATTCGCTAGTTGCAACTATGTGCAAGCGTTATAAAACATATCCACCACATTGATTGCAGTACTACTTCGTAGAACTTGCTACCAAGGCTGGATTTGTCGATTGTATTTCTCAGTACTGTTGCGCATATATTTCACTGTAATGCTTGCTTTAGATACAATTTTCTTGGGTGTCTCTCATAGCATTCTGTACAAAAACATTTTTTTATTTACAAAAACTCAATACACTAGATACATCTAGTACGCATTGTAGTGACATTTTGTAAGAAAGACACGGCGATTATCCTGGCTGCTCTCGGATGATATTAGCTCAATAACCACCGAAGATTAGTTCCATAGCTCTAGGAACATTCACACGCACTAAGGCACGCCACCAAACACACGCGGTACGACCATAAGCACTGATTTGCTCACGCCGCCAATGGTGGAAGGGCAGATGGAACACAATTTTGTTTTTGTTATTATCGCCACTGCTAAATATGCTTCACACTGTTCGAATCCGATGCGAATGAAACGATTTTTTCTAAACGCCTTATGGATAATGCAAAGGATGCCCAATTCTACCTTTTCCTTAACAACAGACATTTGACAGCTGGTTGCTTGAAAAAAGATCAAGGTGGATAAAGTCGAGATGGGCTGACACAATTCCCTCCCGACAAAATAAACTGTACAAATCTTGTTATTGCCGACTCGTCTTTCTTACTTGAATTTACCACTTGTTTTATTTTTACAGAAAAACTTCAGCGAAAACCCAACAACGCGTATTCACAAAGGTATCATATGGCACCGCTTAGAAGGTGCTTAGAAGGATCCGGTCGAAGAAAAAAATATTTGTGTTTTTTATCCGTTCGGAAAAATAAAAATAAACAAGTTTCGAAAAAAAGCTGACTGACTAGCCTCCACTTTTTACGAAAGAATGAAAGAGAAACAAACACAAAATACCTCACGCAACACATGCACGAATCGTTCACATATACGAAATGCGCATATGTGCGTGAGATTTTTTCGCCGAAGAAAACTCAGGATTAGCAGCCGAGTCGGCAATAACAAGGTTTGTACAGTTTTTTATCGGGAGAGATGCTTGTTACGAAAAGCCACTTTTTTAGTGCTTGGGTTAAAGAAAGAAAACCACGCATACATGCAAAATCTCTGTCAGTACGTAGCGCGCTATTTCGCATTTTGGATTTCCACGAACTGTTACAGCTCACAGTTACGGTTTCAAGCAACTTCTTTTGCCAAATAGGATAAGTTCATTGCAAAAGAAACGTGTGAGTATGCAAAATTGCTCTACTTAATTGCGCTAAAGATAAAAAAAACGTGAAAAGCGCGTTGGTGTGGAAAAATGCCTGCCATCAATGTACACGGTGTGCAAGTGCAATTCCCTTTTGAACCGTATGATGTGCAAAAGACGTATATTGAAAAAGTGGTCGAGTGTTTGAACACCAAAAGGAATGCGATGCTTGAATCTCCATCTGGCTCGGGAAAAACTTTGAGTCTAATTTGTCCTATATTAGGTTGGATGAAACAAGAGAAAGCAAAGGTAACGAAATACAATCTGATTTGCATTTTACGTTTCCATAATATAATGACATAATTTACTGATAATATGATAATAATATGATAATATGACATACATTTACTATAACGTTGCTCTTTCAATCATGTCTTATTATTTAAGTTGAACCGTGCTAAAGTAGGCGAATTTGGTACATACAGAAATTCATTGGCTTGCCGCTACGCAGAAAACTTCAATATAACACCGAGCCAGCGGGCTATGTTCGAGGAAATAAGTTCTAATGCGAAGGCGAAAATTATTTACGCCTCTTCGTCATACAGCCTTTTGTCCAAAGCGAAGGAAGAACTGGAAAAAGCATGCTTGCCTGTGTGTGCCGTGGTGCTCGGTTCACGCGATCAACTCTGTCTAAACACCAATGTAAAGAATGTGACGGCAGACCATACGACAAAAGCTACTATCTGTCAGCGAAAGGTTATGTCAGCCACTTGTAGCTTCTACAAACGCGTGGAATCGGCGAAGAATCGGCCGGAGATGATAGAAAAGTCCATCATGGATATTGAAGATCTTGTTAGGGCAGGTGGTAAGCTGAATGCATGCCCGTATTATCTCTCCAAGCAAATGATACAATCGGCGGATGTGCTATTCGTGACACACGAATATCTCTTCAAACCGCATACCCGGAAATCGAACGGACTAGATATACGTAATAACATCGTTATCTTGGATGAGGCGCACAATGTTGCAAAGATATGTGAGGAGTCCTACTCTACGCAAATACGTTCATCAGATGTGGCGTTGGCCATATCGGAAATCACCCTCGTCATAGACGAAGTGTTCATTTTGGAATCTTTGAATGATGTGTTGAAGATCAAGGAATATTTGGTCATACTGGACAAATTGATCAAGTCGTTAGTGATCGTTCCTTCGCCAAGAGGTGAAATTCGCAAAGGCACATATATATTCCGATTGCTGGAAAAAGTAAATGTAAGTGCAATAGTTATTTTTGATTAACACATTATTTTGAAGCATATATGTTCTTATATACTATTCTTGATTTCTTTACAGCTTGATTTTGATAACATAGATAATAAGCTAAAGCTACTTATTAGGCTGGCAACCCAATTCAACGAGATTCAAGAGAATGGTGGGTCTGTAAAACGCGCTGTGGGTTTGCAGGCATTAATCAATTTTCTGAGAATGACATTTGCTGGTAAGGGAGAGGTGTACAACAATGCTGTAAGGCAGAGCTTCCGGGTGTACATAGAGAATGAAGAGCATGCAAACCAAAATCAGTCGGCTACGGAGAAAGGAAAATATGTTGACAGAAAAGCGATGCCCAAGGTGCTCAAATTCATGTGCGTCAATCCCGGATATGCAATTCGCAAGCTGACGGACTTAAAACCTCGCAACATAATACTAACGAGTAGTATACTCGCACCAATGAAACCACTGATCACCGAACTTATGTTACCGGTTGATATAACTTTGGAAAATCCACACTTCGTTGACAGCAGTAAGTTTTGTGTAAAAGTAGTATCGTACTCCCCGACTCGAGATACGTTATTATCAACAGATGCTAATATCAAAATGCCAGGGTTCATTGCCACGCTCGGGTGCACCGTGCTATCACTCTCTCCTGTCATATCGGGAGGACTAGTATTATTTTTTCCTTCGTATCAGTATCTTAACGTATGTAAAGAAGGTTGGAAAAATAACGGTATGTGGGCGCAGATGAATCGCGCCAAATCAGTCTTTGTCGAACCTTACTGGACGGACAAAAAGCCATTAACAACAACAATGAATGAGTATTATGCATCGTTGCGTCGACCGACGAAACGCGGCGCAATTTTTATGGCCGCATGCCCGGGACCAGTGTCGGATCGATTCGATTTTTCCGGTGTAAATTGTCGTGCGATTATTATTTTAGGAGTACCGTATCCACTCGAAACGGATACACGTGTCATTCTGAAGAAAGAGTTTTTGGACATGAACAGGACGCAAGAAAATCAACTCATCTCAGGTAACGATTGGTTCGACCTGGAATCATTCCGGGCCGTGAATCGTGTAATCAGGCGTATCGTCTGTCACAAAGACGATTACGGTGCGATTATTCTGTGTGATACATGCTATGATGATCGTCGAAATCAGGTCAAACTATCCTCTTGGATAAAGCGTCATCTGCAAAATGATCGTCCCATCGATAATTTAGAGCTAAGATTTGGTAGGGTGATCAGTTCCCTTGCCAATTTTTATCGGGCACAGCAAACGTCGTCCGATAACACTTCGAAGATGCGTGTAGTGTCCAACATTAGGGAGAAACGTAAACATCGAGCGTATTCCGCACCGAGAGTAGAGCAGACCGCCGCAGAGTTATGTTCTGAATCATCACAGGGACCGACGGCATCTACCAGCAGCCACTCCAAATTAAGATGTACCAAAACCGTGTCAGATAATTCAGGTAAATCAGGATCGTCATAAACAGAGCCTCTTAGCTCGGAAATGAACAACACGGAAATGAAGAATCAGACGACGGGGGTATTACGATGAAAGCAAACCTGAAGACGATCAGTCTTAAAAATTCACTACAGTAGTTCAGAAGTAACTTTGTTCC
Organism: Anopheles koliensis; assembly: GCA_000956275.1. Classification (NCBI taxonomy): domain Eukaryota; kingdom Metazoa; phylum Arthropoda; class Insecta; order Diptera; family Culicidae; genus Anopheles; species Anopheles koliensis. Next base: position 12,967 of record JXXB01036953.1, on the reverse strand, counting down.
TAAGGACTGACGTATCCAACAGATTTATTGTCAGAATAGAGAGGAGTTTTGATTAGGGTTAGTAGTTGTTTTCAATCAGATTAAAAACATATTTTTTCAACATAAAGTAACTACTGCTACCAGGTAGCATTATTTTTTAAAGCATAAAAATGAATAAAGCTGTTTGTTTTGCGATTAAATGTATTTGCCATCTTTTTGTTTGCTCGAAAAGAAACAATGTATACCATTAAGCTCTATAAGAAAAAGGGGTGACACATACAAGGTAATTGATTATGAATCTTAAAATTTCCCTGATTACAAAACTTTGCATCGCTTAGTTTTAAATGTTTCTCGAGAAAACTATTCAAATAAATTGTAATGCTAGGTACAGATTTAAAAGCACACTTTTACTATGAAAAAGGTATATTTTGTTTACTTCTTAAACCGATAAAAAAAAATAAAAAAAATATTAAATATATAACAGTACAGGTTGTTATTATATTTTTATACATTTATCATAGCTCCTCTCATTTATCACCACCGAGCTATTTGCCGAAATTGTCCCTTTTGCTGTTATGCGGTTATTGGACGATGGAAAATACTGTCTGATGGTTTAGGATATTTTCTGTCAAACTGGACTCTGGGGCGATGTTTGGCATATACAGGGTTTCGAGTCATATAAGGGAACGTTGCAATCAGTGGAGATGTGTCAACCGGTTGAAAGAATGTAGTTCTCTTATATGACTCAAAAGCCTGTATTTATAAGCCTGTTAAATATTTAAATGCCGTAAATTTAGGTTAAGAATTCAAACTGTTTCTTTTCCTCATCAACTTCGGAAAAAGATTTAAAAATATTTGTATGTTTGTTTTGTCAAAGAAAAAGTAAAGATAGTTTCAAAACTTTTTTTGATTTTTTTTTCATATTGCTAAAAATGTTATTTTTAGAGTTATTATATGTTATTATTTAATGGTTTTATTAAATGAGTTACGGTCTGGCCGTATTGCTGAAAAAAATCTTTTCTCTTTTTTGGTTTTTGAATCCCAATGAGAATATAACAATAATTTTGGGTAATGCAATTGATAATCTGTTTATAGATTTTTATAGACAAACGTAAACATCGTACACGTTTTTTGTCAATAATAATATTATGTATTCTATGGTTTCAAGCATTATTTCCATGCTGAAATTTACGATTGTTTTATATTTGAATGGAATCTAGCTTATATTTGAATGGAATCTTTGAATGGAACTGCTAGAGCTAGATATACAACATCGGCAATATGTCACTGAGCCACTCGCCAAGAGTTATTATTTAGTTTTATGCAAGATCATAGTAAATTTCAAAATTTAAACAAAAAACTCACAGTTAACACAACTAAGCAATTTTTAAATAACCCGGCGTAGCTGGGCCAATAAACTAGTAAACTTATGAAATTATATCTCATGAAATGTTATGCTAGTGGCAATCAAAATCATTCTGGTCTTATCTTATTTTCCAAAAAGATAACTATTAACTAAAAAATAGCTTTAAAAGATAACTTTATGCGGGTACAACTGACTTTATTTCCATTTTTACTTTAAATTACAATGGAATAGTTATCTCATACGAAGCATCAATTTGATTCAACTGTGATCTTTATTTAGTAATCAAATAAATCATCCTTACGAATTGTCATAAAGTGTATTTGTAATTGTAATAAACTAATATTTTCTCTTGACAAGCAAGCATCTCAAAATACAAATGGATTAAAATATAAAATTTGTATGATTGTAAAATTTACGAGAATATTTTTTTTCTTGTCTTTTTGCCTGTGTTTATAGATGATTACTAGATTATTTTATTCCACCATAGTGGTTGAGATTAATTTGTAGTATCGGTCCTGTCGCGTGAAGGACCCGCGATCTAAGCACTACACGTGGTAGTGGATTTCGGTAATAAAATGGATTTGATGAAGTTGCATTACTGACTGTATTATTGTACCAGATATTTTCGGTACAGATATAAGCTACATAGTACAGAGGTATGCATACCATTGCTTTGAATTGATGGGCTCTTCCACATGTTCGGAGGGACACCAATTAATCGTGAAGATTTAGTAGCAGAAAAAATACCGGATAAGTGGAAACTGAATGCTATACTGGGTATTCAACGTACACAAAAGAGACGTTGAAGATGAACTATGTCAACTTCCAAGCCATCATATTCCTCAATTCTCTTCTGGTGACTGGAGTTGATTTTCACTGATTTCATTGAGAGCTATGTCAGTTTTGTTTCACGAGATCGAAATTCGGCATCGAATCGGCAGTGTAGAACATGTTGTTGGATACGTTCTCACATGGATCTTAGGCCAGGTAACGGATTCTCTCGTTTGTTGTTCAAATTAGCGAATGAAAGTATGCCTTTATTTCTTTTTAATTAAAGATATCATTGTCGATTTCGATCACTTTTTTTAATTGACTTTGAAAGCATATTTTGTTTGAATTCATTAATAACCCATAATGTATGATACAAGATATATATTATACAAGATATAACAATACAATTAAACGACATTTAAATTTAAAATCATTTAAAAAGTCATTTTAATAATACAATAATTTAAAATAGTCATTTCAATAATACTTGCTTCTACAGAAGTAATAAGTAAAATGTTTCAGAATTGAGCTCAAATATATGTACGATAGAGTGTTAGTGAACAACAAACCGTGCCGGGTGTCAAAATGTCAACCTCATCCTTCGTCGGTTCCTGGACACAAACATCGAAATGGAAAGTAGTCGCAGACACATAATCGTTGCAAGAACGCCTATTTGCCTCCGTTACGGAAGCACCGGTTGACTATCAGTAGTACATATTAGGAAGCGGCATCGAACACACCCCTTGTTGCTGCTCTCAGTGAAAACGTTCGGCGTTCCCTCTGTATGGCGCCGCAACAATTTCCTCTCCTTTTTTTCTCAACGCCATTTTACCGGGTCGACTAATGTTTAAGTTGCTCTAGAGTGTAGATTTTTATTCTTTCCCTGTGTATTTTGTCTCAGAAAAAGTGCAATAATTCCAAATATATACGTAAAGCCCGTCAATTTTATATGTCCTTTGTACGAACGAACCATAAGATAAGGCCAGATTACATCGTCTGTTTCGGATCTCGGTTCTCCATCGCATACATATATTGAAGTGTAAGTGTGTTAAATGCGCTGCTCTTTAGGATGGTAGTTAATAAGTGTTGCTTTCCAATTGAAAGTGATTCAATATATCATCAAGGATATTCTAGTGAGTGTTTGCAATTAATAGAATGTTCCAGGCACGTTCAACAATGCTATTATTAACTGCATTAGTCTTTTCTACATATGCCTCCATAATTTGTGCTGATAGAAATGTGTATAAAGCCTTTGTATTATGCTGTCCATGAAATTGAAATTGAAAGCCGACAGACATGGAGCGTGTTATTGTAATCGGTGTCTAGATAAGTTAGGAGCAATAACATTAATAATAGCGGAGCTGTAGCATCCTCTTTATTCATTCTAATTTTTCCTAAGTTTTAAGGACCGAAACCAAAGTTAGTGTAAATCAAAACAAAGGGCCACAATTTACGAGAGTGTGCGTTTATTATTTTGTCTCCTTTCACTCTCCGATTTTCTGTACGGAGAATACAACATGTTCTGTGCATGAATGGCTTTGATGTCCCCTCCACTTATGAAGTGAAAGTCGAATATAATACGCGAGAGAAAAGAGGGAGAGTTTGTGCTACTCTGTACGAAATCATTCGATATTTGAATGCAGCCTCTTAGTGTATTTATTATTCACAGTCACTTTATACAGTCTATGTTTATAATTTGTAGTTAGTTATCTTTTCAACCATATCTAGTACATATGGTTGGAAAAAAATGTTACATTTAAGAGTAAAGATTGATATGTGTTTTAAATTTACTAAAAACGAAATTCACAAATTTCACTGATTAATAGGTAGATATTATTTAGTTATATAATTCCACCTTCTTTCTGCTTTAAACCAACGCTCAACATAACTCAGCGATGTTTGGATGTATCTGCGAATGTTATAAGAGAGTGAAGTTCAATTACAAGGAACTGAAAGTTACAACGAATTTACGCGAGAGCGGTTTTGTATTAGCTGTAAGGGGAAAATTTAGAGTAACCTAGCGAACGTTAAATACGAATGTCGAATGTGCGGGCGTGCGCGTACGCTTCTGCCGACTACCATGCTTATGTTTGCGCATGTGTGCAGAAAAGACGATGTCATTGTTTTCGCCCTACGATGGAATAAAATTCAGAGCGCGAGTGAGAATGAACGTAGCAAAGCTCTCGGTAGACAGGCAGCTCTCATCACTAGGATGTTTTTGAGCTACAAGCAATAGCGGTTGGAGTTTGGATAGTGCATTCTCCAAAAACAATATCAACTACAGGAGAAGTATGAAAGAAGTCGATGAGACTTCACTCCGTTATGTGAGTGTATGTGGGTGATGACGCGAACAATATCCGACGGCGACACTTACATACACGACAACCCGACGTCGAGTCTTAGTTAGTTTGGTTGTATAATCAAACGTGCTAGCAGCAGGAGCAGACACATCTCACCAAGAAACTGTTCGCCGTATAGCAAATCGCGATTTCTGTTGTGTGTGCCACCTACACTAGACCGGATGAGGAAGATTTGACATCAGCAGACGAGCAATACGCAAAATAAATCAGGTTTAACGGAAGAATTTAATGTTAAAACAGCAACTATTGTGTTGACGACGAATGGTATCAAAAGGTTGGTTGTTGTGGAGGTTGTGTATGCGCTTGGACAGTGTGTAGTACCCGAATAAGTGTTTACAAATTTCACAAACAACCAAACCAACACTCGGAACACACGGTGACAGTGTCAGTGCTAAACCGCTCAACCAGTGTTCAGTGTCTCAGGACATTTCACATTCCACAAATGACGCCGCTAGAAACTGTGTACCATCGTCGAAGGGTTTGACGAAGTTTCTGCATCTTTTTTCTTGCCTGATCAGCACTATCAACTGCCCTAAACGTGTGTCCTCGATCAACTCAATTCACCTTTACTAATCCCAGCACGTCCGGACGAAATCCGCATCGCCCAAATGCGACAATAGTATGGAAGCATGTTTGCCGAAAGGAGCATCCTACATCGTTTATATAATACTTTAATTTTTATGCAACGTAAGTACTGTATTTTTTACTCCCATCATATTACGGTCTGTTTTCCATTCCTCTATTTGTACACATGTACACATTGGAAAGTTTCTTATGAGGAAGTAAGCTGTATTTTTCATTTTTTTTATAAAAACAAATTCATAGTCCACAGGAAACTTTAACCGCAATAAGTGTCGTAGTACACATGCAACATAAGCTCAGTGACTTGTTGAAATTACATAGCATGGCTGTTTGTAAAATATGTTAAGCCAGTTGCTATTATTTTAGTGTTCACCTAAAATACATAATTGTTACAAAAAAATAAAACTATAGCTGCTAGCAACGGTTTTCGAGGTTATTATGAAAACACCGATCATGGCAGATGGAACTGTACTGATGTTTCTTATGCAATCTGTCCGGCTTTCCGAAGCAGTAAAACGATTTAATTGTTTAAATAGAGTAATATACTTATTTTTGCTATATACATACAACAATGATTTTAGTTCAGTTATCTTAACGTGTGTGGAATGCAAAGCTGAGGTAAAGGAAATAAAAAAAAAACAATATTAATTAAGAATTTATCCTCATTTGGTATTATTAAATTAGCTTCAGAAATGCGTGCAAACTTTTACCAACACAGTGAGGAATCTCTCGTTTACATCTACCCATGCTAACGAAAGCCAAATTGATGAAATTTAAATGAATGTAAAGTGAATGTAGCGAAACGTTATTTATCTTTTTTTACTAGCACTTATATAAAAGCGAAACTAATATTTGATCACTTGTGATGTAAAGATTACCCGTATAGACTTGGTCGAATATAAAGGCAGTTAAACTGTCTACGTGCGTAATTTCTCAATAATCGTGCAACCGTGATCGAACGAGCATTATTTTCTCGATCAATCGAATCCACTCCTATATTACTGAATCAAGTTGAGCCAGATGAAATCCGGAATTTCCCCATTGCTATCGATCTTTACTTTATGGTTGTTTAATTAATTTTCAAATTAAATCATTCGCCCCGCTTCCAAGCAAGATCTGAATTCACGGATGAAGCAATCAACGCACATGGCGCATGGGTGTTGGCCGCAAGCGCGCTTTATTGATATGACCTTGGTGAAGTTAAACGGCATCGTTCGGATAATCGCGCTGATCTACAACTAAGACGTCTGGTCTCGCTGTTCTGCGGGTACTGTACGCATGCAAATTGATGTGATTTATGCTGCATTAGCGCCTTCAATCTACGGATGTTGTGCAAAGCTAAGCATAGCGATAGTTGATTGAAGCGGAATTGAATGTTTTGCACGTGTGGCTGGTCCGGCAATATCAAGGTTGTTTATTTAAGCCGTGGACACATCCCTGTAAATTCTGTAGATATCGAAGAATCTAACATGCTTGTTATGTTCATATAAACCTGTTTATATAAGGAATTTTATTATAAACTTTGTGAATTTTCTAAAGAGTTATCCAGCTAACAAAACACTCTTATTTTTCCGTTAAGAACTTAAAGCCCCAAGCAGTTTCATATCTGTCATTTATAGCTTATTTTCATTAAGTAATCTATGCATACCTAGATCATAGTTCTAGTGTACTGAGGAACAGTTAACATATTATTCATATCATGCAAATTAGTTTACCAATTCCATCTCTCTTTACATTAAACATCCGCAGAAAAATGCGTTATTGCTATGGATTACAAGAGCTTATTACGATTGCTGGTTACTCACGTTTTTTAATAACCACAACTAGTGATGTAAAAAATTAGGTTTTTCAATTCCAACGATAAATGGTGTTTTCAGGGGTACATTTGGGGTTTTCACTGTATTGGGGACATGGACTGTAATTATTATCACATGTTACAAGATATTGTTACATCTAAAAGCACTCGCACTCAGGTGCATTGGATTCTATGTTTTAGTTAGTGATATCTGTTTTGTTTTGATTGTATGAAAATTTACATTTGATAGAAAGAAATAATGTTACGAACGAGAAAGGAGAGAATTAGGTGAAACATAATTTACATGAGATTATTAAGCTTATCAAAAACATCATGGATTACATCTTTTTGCAAACGGTTCAGAACGATAAAACTGCAAACAAAATGTTAAATAAAATGAACTTTTGATAGTTTTAAGCTATATCGTATGGCGTAAAAAAGGAATCGCAATGTTTTACAATTTAGTTCGAGAAAAGTGGTAGCAGGTATTTTTTCTATAATACCAAAATACCGTAAACAAATATTTATAACGTGATCTGTACTAGCTTTCTTTTATTTTCTAGATATTCCTCTCTGTGCTTTATGCATAAAGATTAATACGATACCAGCTACTAGCTATATTTTTTTATTTTTGACTAGTGCTATGTATATTTTTTACCAATTTACTAAAACTATGTACGAACGAATACATAATCGGGTACAATCTCAGGAAAACCAAGAAAAAAAAACAAATACCAAGCGGTACACGAACAATGAGCTATTAAGACGGAATAGGAAATTTATACTCGCAAACCACACGCTTTACATCATCGATATTTAATCGGGGGAGTGCTCGCTCTTGCTGGACTTCCCAGCGGATAAGATTATCCTGACGAACAATCAGGAGTTCTGTTTGTACAACAACACGCTGGCGGTTCTTCCCCTGGTTGACCCTGGTTTAAACGGCTTTAAAAATCGTATGCTGGTCAAACTTTTCCGGGCTGCTAGATCGAAGGTCGAAATAAGGATAGGATAGTAAAGCGTTGCTCAACTTTTACCACCACTTTGATGAGTACAAAAATCAGCGCATGTGGAAGATGCAAGAATCAAACAAATATTCTTCGGTGTACGTGTTGTACGCAATCCGGGATATGAAGAAAATGACTATGTACCAAACCCAACCGTTGATAACGGTTGATATGAACAAAAAAACGTTTGCGTTTGCGACAGCAATCGAGAAGAATTGCACAACAACTGGACATGCTCACCAACCATCAATCTGTCCAGCCATCTGCTGTGCACACACTCTCAACAGGTGACCTGTTTGACACCGGATAGTAATGAGGTGCAAGCAACAAATCGCTGCCTCACCCAGTTGTATAGATCTGTTCAACTACAACATTTCAACTATGCAAAACCCGGACCCAACTAGCGAACGCGATTATCTGATTCTTTTCTATGGGCGCAACTCAGGGCTGATCAAGTTTCGCATGTATCCCGGGGGTGCCCAGTGAGATGGATGACCAATCAAACAAACGCATGTTCATGTTTTTTTCATCTTTCATCCGACCGAACCGTTTGCGATCAGCGTGCAACTTAGAATAGAAAGGGATTAACTTTTTCTTTATTTTTCCAAAATTGTTTTAATGTAACTGTAATTGTTTCATTGAATGAAATGAGTCTAAATAAACAGTGTGGAAGCGACCCAGTGGTGCTATAGGGGTTTTCCATAACCCCATCTGGATCGCTTCCTCCTGGCTGGTGCTATAAAATGATTTTTTCGGTGCTATAAAATGATAGATAGGCTGATATAAATAGCTGAAGCATGTGCGCCATGTAAAGTACCTCCAAGTAAGTACCATCCGAGCGGAACTTTCGCTTAGACTACCTTTTAGACGTTCTCGTAAGTGACTGCAGAACGTCTTATATGTCTACGTTCCCGGTGGATATTTCATCATTCGTTTCATTCCCGCTTGATTTCAACAAATTTTGTTCGTACCACACTGCAGAATACCTCTTATCAACCGCTGAGCTTCCATCAATAAATCATTCATCTCTACCATCCGGATTGCTGGCTGATTTGAGGGAATCGAAATGTCTTAAGCTATTTCTTGATTTGAGTGGATTCTTGTTAAAGGCACTATTGGTCAGCGCGGGACCGATTACTGCTTCACAAGACATTGAGCTTGGGAGGCTCAGCAATGATCCGGCGAGTTTAGCTGAGCGGATGTCGCACTTTGATTATTGTAATTTGGTGTCGATATAAACAAAACTTGAATGGATATTTTGTAACAGTAAGCTGTCATTATTAATTTCAAACCTTGCATCTCATCCCACCGATTCCGTTAACCGGAATAAATGCATTAGGCTCATTGAACATCAAACGGTATGATACCCGAAATAAACGGTATGATACCCCTTTCTTAAGATGAATCTAATTTAAAAAAATGTATGTCATTCATGTGCTAGCATTACGTCGATCCGTCGTATTAATATTGCTACATCTTAAAATAGAAATTTGTTTGAAAACCAAGCAGTAACAGCTACTTCTTTCTTGTCTTACTGTGTTACCATTTATTGAATATCAATGTCCGTGGATTGCATTTTTGCAATTAGTTTGCAATTAGTATCAAAGAAATCATCGCTAAATTATCTGTATAATTCAGCCTAACGTCATTTGTAGTACACGATTTTAAATGAAATAAGTAAATGAACACTCAATTTCATACGTTACACACCTCAACTGTGTATTCTCGATGCTGCCACATTTTCTCACCGCTAATTCCTAACTAGCTTTCATCGATCTAGTTTTTCAACAACGGTCTCAATAAACATGGGTTTTATAATGGAACGTAAGACGTGGAATCATTACTGAGATACTTTACTTAAAGTAGTAAAAAAAAATGATGATGGTCACAATATAACGAATGCTATGATCATGTGCACTATCGAGTGTTTCAGAGCCGTAATATATATATAATTTCTATTTGAAAAGCACTACCTGCTACTTTTCAAACAAGGATTGACAAGTATTTCTATTTCTACATGCTTAGAAAATTCTTTACAGAAATACCTAGCCATACTCTGACGTCAATCTCCAGTTCTGGATTTTTATTAAACGATATTGTCTATCCCAGAATGAAAAAATTGTTAAATGAAGATGTTGTCAACCTCAATACTATATTGTGTATCGTTTTGGCTTTCATTTTTCGTGTGGTATTTCTCACGTGCCCTAGCATCGTGGAGTTCATGATAGACTTCGTATATTTTTCTTTTACAGCAACAGGTCATCATCGTAGCATTGCAACGCTTCCAGCCTCTCTGTTGGGGTAATGTTATGAATAGAAAAATGAGAGATGCAAGCAAGAACGAAAAAATCAGAATGCAAAAGCAATGCATACAAACCACCTTGCGATCGATTGTGCTTCTCACAGAGGAGATTGGATGTCATCCCAACTATTGTTATTGAGCACTCAGCAATCACGATGCTTTTCTCTTCACCCTCCCGCTGATAGCTGGTTATATTATGGATATAATTGGCGGGTTACCTGCCCAATTTAAATTCTAGCTCCTCATTAATGGCTCATATACTCAATTAATGCTCGGACTATCAGTGGTGACTCACCAACATAGATTATTGTGACACGTCTGAATCATAAATGTGTTTTTATAGAACAAATGTGTGTTTGTGGTAATTCATGCGAACTCTTTTAAAATCCCGGTTATGTCAATATATACATACATTAATGTTTTAAATAAATTTGATATTTGATAAACAAAGCTAATTGACGTACAGTGAGATGGACACTGAGGGATTTAGAGAAACAGAGATATCAAGAATAAAGCCATTTATAATTAAAAGTCTCATTTGAGTGATGACAATTCGATTAGGGTTTCAAATTATTTTGGGTATCAACATCAGACACAAAACATTTAGTGTACTAACGACGGTTGCTCATTTTTCTTCAAAACGTATACCTTTGGAGCACCACATATATCAATCGGTTTTAGGCAGTCCAAAAAAATCTTTTCTCAGCATTTTTTGAAGCATTACATTTTGGTAAAAGGCGATTATTAGAAATTAATAATAAGCACAAATAAACAAACATTATCAAGAATAAAATCTGCCGTCGAACTCTTTGTCAGTCGCCATGATAATCAAAAATATGAAGAAAATGATGATTCTAATGAAAAATATATTTATGTCAAGATTCTTTTAAATTTACTCATTTCTCATTTTATCTCTTTGTAAATCAGATATGCGTTCAATGTTTGAAGAAGCATTTATTTAAATCTAGCAGAAAATAACGCTGTAGTTGTATTTGTATTAGGGGTATGAGAATGCAAAAAGATGGAATTTTGTAAATTTAACCAGTTTTTGATCAGTGAAAAAATGTATCCGAGCTTCGTTTACGTTCAAACGAAGATATAGAATAGATTAAGCTATTTACAATCACCGTGGATATTCATGGTGTAACTAAAATGGTGTGACACATTCGTATTATATTAGGTAATACCATTAGCTTCACAACATTTCAAACATAGTATGTTCTCTCTAGCTGTTATAAAATTACTTATCGATTATGTTCATTCCCGCCTATCGTGAACGTGTAACTTTTTCTTATATTAATAACCCAATTCATCCTTATTGTAACTGATATGTTCGTATTCATCGTAAAATAGTGACATAAAATAATCCGGTGTAAATAGCCACGTTTGATCAAGCGCACATTTTGAAAGAAATTCTAAGCAAAAGTTCTCACTTCTTGATGCCTGTTGAAAACGCACTCCAGTTTTGCCGTCCATGAAAACGAAACGCCTTACGTAATGCCGTAGCATTTTGATTCGCCTGTATTTTTTGTGTGAGTGTGCCCTTCTACACTCGCTTTAGTTTTAGTTTGCTGTGGTGCGTTCGGAATCAACATTCCCGAATGAGCTCGGATCGATATTCTGAAGCTTACCGCATACCGGGTAAACACCAACCTTTGATTTGCTGAGTCGTTGGTGTCGGTTATATGATGGTTAGTTTTGCTAATTTATTTTATAAGCAACTTAAAGTCGTCAAGAAACGCTAAGGATTGACATTACGTTTTGAATTGTGTTTCCTTTAGAAAGTCTGTATGCTAGTTAATCCAATTGTTCGGAGCTTTTTGTCTTACTACTTTTTATTGGATTGGATGGCACCCTTTCCCAGCGAAATTATTCCCGCCACCTGTGTAATATCTATATCTACTTCTTCTTCTTCTTGAAGTGGCCTCTATGCGTGGCCAAGCTGTGTTAGCGGATGACTAAAGTTATTTTTACCATCATAATTCGTTATTTGTTACTACCTTGGGGTATACGGACCAGATCGAATTGATCACTGATTTTGTTACTTAAAAGACGAGTAGCACTACACTAACACCTTAACAACTTTTTCTATACAATAAATAGAAAAAGAATAAGTGTAAAGTAGAACATTACAGCATAGTTTTCAACTACCATTCTTAAATTTGATGAACATCAGTACGTGTACAAAATATAGAACTATAATTTGTCCTTTGGATTTTAAGCACATTAACTGTCGAGATACGGAAGCACTTCAAAAACGCTAGTACGTAGAAAAAAGATCACCTGGCATCAATTTCTTGTAAATAGGCGTTGATTATAAAAAGGTGATTTAATAATTGAAACACACAGATGCACATAACTACTCACAAAACTAGGTTAACCTTTGCTGAAGGGTGCTACCACTTCCGTCGCACCGAATCAAAAGGCGATAATTTCAAACACGAACCGGGATGTACTATTCCTGGGAGTCTAGGTATGTCACCGTAATGACATTTAGTTTGGATCCTTTATTTCTGATGAAGATGTAGACCGGGTTGACATCATGCTGGTAACCTCGTTTTCTGAGTTGGACGCCGATACTGAAAGAAAAGGGTTGATTATTAATTCAATTTACACTGCTTAGCTCATTTGATTGGCTTATGGGTTATGGGTGTTATTGGCGACTTATGAGTGTTTTTTACCACTTGAATTTGAATTAGTCCAACTGAGCCCACCCGGGATAAGGTGCCAATACATTCAACGTGGAGGATGCCCGGATATTCTAATGCCCGTTACAATATCCTTAATTATAAGCAATACGGTCAG
>JXXB01036950.1:0-10379 GCA_000956275.1 Anopheles koliensis | reverse complement strand
TTTTATGCATGAATTAACTATGCTTTTGTTATTAAAACATTATTTACAAGTTAGTCTCCTGCTTTTTATTGCATGTAGATATTGCTGTAATGAGCTATACCATAATTAATAATGTTGAACAATAACCTGTATCGCATGCAAAAATGCCCTCGAACTACAAACAAACGATCAAAACTGTGAACAAAAATCGTTTCATGATGTGAGTATAACACGCAATGGAATCCATCGACAGATAACAGATTGAATAACAAGGTCAGTCCTTTGGAATAATGCAATATGCACCAAATTTAGTGCGATAAATTTTTCATAACACATTTTTTACATTGTAGTTTGCTATACGTTTTAATTGAGTAATTTGTGGTAAAAAGCCAAAGTTGAAAATTAATTAGATATTTAGAACACAACGATGTTGGTGATCCAACCATCCGGTGTAATTCTGCCCCGTGTATTATATTTTTTTTCAACCGCCTTTACTCCGGACCAGATATTGATATATATTCAGCGAATATTGAACGTCGACCGTGATGTGAAGATAAAAATTTAGTACGTTCATTAAATGTTTGACACCTGCAATACCAACTGTGCAGCTGCTGAGTAAAGTTTGAGGGAAGGCGATTACTGTACTGTTTTCTTTTCATGTCTTGCAAATCATAGCTCTTTGATTCAGTGCATTATCACACTAGCGATGCTAAGTAATGAAGCAGAAGTTGCATCAATACACAGAAGCCTTCTTCGTTGCTTCCTCATCCAAACACGCTGTTCGTACGCCGCATATTTCATTCTAAAGAAAAATCAAAAGGAACGCATGTAGGCAGAATACACACAGTGGAGTTAGATGAAGGTACTGCATACATAGACACATCATCGTTTGCCCTCCTTTAGGATACCGATGGTGAAGATACGATAATGACTCTGACAGTGATTTCATCCGGTGGCTAGCCGTTGGTTGGGGTAGATTAATGCAGTGGGCGGAATTGGGAGGGGTTGAGAAAATTTCAATGCTGTTCCCTCCACCCACCCACCCATCAGTTCCGATACGTACCATCTTCGGTAGCGATGTAGAAGGAAGCACCTTGCTATCAGCTTTTCAACGGAGCGCTTTGAAATTGCACGTAATTCTCGCCATTTCCGACGAGCTCGTTAATGCCATTGTTTATCTCACGATTTTCCCTACCATGAACGTGCCCTAGCGCTACCGCACTAACGAGTGTTGCAAAAAGAACCTATAGCAAAGCGAGCAGCACTTGCAGCGAGCGCGTTGCAAAAAAAAGAGCCCCCAGTCAGGGACAAAAAGTGCATAAAGTGCTGCTGGAGTTGATGAAATTTCCATTTTGCATCGAGTAATTAAAACTGTGCCTTAATTTTTGGCTCATGTTAAACACACCCTTGCACATGTGCAACTGCGGTGTGTCTGTCACCGGTTTATGCGTGTTCCCTTTTGCGAACGAACGGTTTGCTGTTTCGCAACGGCCCATAATCATTTTGTGTTGGACTAGCCCCTGCAATCGACAAGTTTGTGAGTGTTTTTTTTTTCAATGTGACGTCGGGGAATGAACGTTCGCGATCAATGCAACCGTTGTAACATCTGTAATGCAATCCCGGGCGGGAGGCTTATAGTGTCGATGTTTGGCTTCCGAATGTACGTCGGTAACGCCTGGCCATTGAATTTGAGCGCTTATGCAACAGCTACTGGTTTCGACTTACTTGGTGGTTGACACTATTCGTGTTTTTTTTTGCACACACTGAGCAAATTAGACTCTGAGGACGGTTACCAAAATGTTCAAATTAAAAACATGAACCGTTTTTTTTTTGTGCCGTAGAACGAAAACTCTAGCAACAATTCGCCAAAAAAAAACTTGTTTCCCCCGGGGCGGTAATTTTAAAACGTAGATCATGCGGTAACCTACGTCTTATTTATGTGAGTAATAAAATACCGTCACCACCGCCGCCGCCCATACGGCTGTGAAATTAAAACTCCGAAAAACTATCGTTTACAAGAAAGTCCTTTTCACACGAGAGCACTTTCGGCGCTTCCCGTCCCGGTTGGCAACAGTTAGTGGTGAAAGTGATATTGTTATTTCCGCCCTCCAGGGACCGGGTGTGTTTCCGGCATGCCGTTCCATTTCCGACACCGGGTGCTGCAAAATACGACCCGGTGTAATAATCCAACCGGTACCGGACTGCATTCCACTGCAAAATTGCATTCGACTTTCTGTTTAGTGGCGGTGTCGGATGGTGCTCGAAGTTTACCAGTAGCTACTATTCGCACGTCTCACAAGTGGTACGCCCGCGCACCCGAACCACTCAAATATCCATTTCAACTCATTGCAAACCATGAGTAGCATGTTGTTAAACGCATTGGCTTTTTCCGTTCACTGTGGAGGAAAACGGTGGATGGAAAACATATTTTCCCGAGTGTTGCAAATGTGTGTTGTCCCCTGTGTCGTACGGTGAAGATAATGGCCCTTAAAGATTCGTCCACAATGTCGCGAATGCACGCACAGCATTTGAAGCTGAACTAGTCGCTCCAACGATCCGGCCGAGAAACGACACGTACTAACGTTGGAATTTCCTAACCATAGTCCACCGTTAACGCTTCTCGCAAATCGATTGCAGCTGTGACACGATTCCAGGCGAAGGGATATTTTCGTCTCTGGGTTGTAATGTTCTAAAATAAAAGCACACCAGCTCTGTGTGCGAAATTTGCGGTTGTCTTGGAGTACGAAAATATTGACCGAAGAATGCTTGGACAGTGTATGAGTTTAACCATCCCAAGTGAAAGACCTTTGTACCGGTTCTGATGACAATGTGCAGCTACTGTCCAAATGGATGTCCAGGAATTCTCTAGTGACACCCGGAAAGATATAGTTACTTGTTAATCCATCTCAGTCCAAACTGCACTGTCTGCATCTCACCCGGGTAGCATGAATAGCCGTAGCGATAAAACAAATTACGACTACAAACTTCACCATAAATTGCAAACCCAAAGAATGATATGTCTCACAGGATAACAAACTCGAAACCCATAAACCATGCATTATAAATCACATGAGTAAATACTCATATCCCATGAAGTGACCATTCCTAGCGCCGACAATTCTTGTGACATCTGAAACAGGGAATACAAAATGCACATCAAAAACGGTTGGTTGTAAAATTCGTTTCAATTTAACACCCACCACAACCACTCCGGTATCATCGTCTAGAAAAAGTGCCTACAAGCGTAAGTTAGTGAACAGGGAATGCAATCATGTTTTAGGAGCGAAAACGTTCTTTTGTCCTGATACGCAACGATGAAATATGGATTCCATTTTCATTGGGAGCTTCATCCGTTGTTGATTGCAAACAGTCTGCTTGACAGGGGAATCCTGCTGTTTGATGAAATCGTAATCGTAGATGCATCGTTCACCGTTACTGTTACTGCCTTTCTCAAATACCAAAGGCGTTATTACATTTCGAACGATATCTGCCTTCGTGCTGTGTTCGATTTGTACCGAAAACACACGCGGAAGGATGCCGATTGAAAATTATCAGCCGAAGGTCGGCATGCAATGGTTATATCTTCTCATAATGAAATATTTACACGCTCAATTCTTAAACATGCACCTTGCGGTCGATGCATATTCCCGGAATCGGCACACCACACCGAGAAACCGATACGCGATTCTTCGGTTCCATAAATAAACGATGCGTAGACTAAGGATAAAGCACCGTCGACGAGTGGTTGCTGTACAATTTTTCTCTCTGTAAGGCTTCGAATATTTTCGATACTCGATTCGATTGAGCTCCCTCTGGCGTGTGGGTAGTGGGTATAACTCTTTTACGTAGGTGGTAAACTGATAGCATTTGCCTCTTCATCATCCAAACAGGCAGCCATGTTTGATGGGTGATAAATTATACTCCCTTTTGCTCGGTTCCCTTCTCCCACACCAACCAGCACTGTGCTCTCCCCGGGTGGGGAAGGAAAATGTGATAAATGTTTTGCGCTTTCATGTGCCTCCATGGACTACGGGGACATGCATTGCCACGATCAAAACTGCACCTGCAGGTTTGCGAGGTTTCGTAGCAAGTGCGCCCCAGAAAAAAAAATGAACCATCATTAATAATAGATTTCAATTAGCTACCAGCAGATGGCGCTCATGACTTGAGCACGTGATACGTTGGATCTGGCACCGTTCGCATGTTTTCTTTTCTCTCGTACTACTTAAAACTGGAATTGTAAATTTCGCTTGCTTCGGAAGGCTCAGTAAAAAATACGAGCTCGAGGGCACAATCCACGTCGTCTGTTTCTCCGTCGCATACATCCTTTTCTTCGCATTCTGGACGTATTCTCGGCACGTCTTCGAGCAGCTACAGATTGCACGAGGTGGCCCTGCTCTTGTTAGCGCCTGCGGTGAAAGTTTACAGTGACAGGAAACATAAATAAAAGAATTAAGCGCACAAATGTCCCGCTGTCAAGCGCACCGGTAAGATGTCGACCGGAAGCGGAAGAAGGATCCCTGCACGACAGGCCTAGCAAATATCGGGAATCCGATGTGACAGGAGTCACTCACATACACACGCGTAAATATATATATATACGTTACCCTCCCACTTTGCCGAAAGAAATCTGAGATTTGAACAAAAAAATAATGTAAAATAAATGAAGAAAGATTATTCTACCGCCATCCCGAGGCTGGACAGTATCAGACTTCAAATATGCAGCCTAGTGAACGAGCCACCGTATGGCTGTAAGCTCTTGCAAACAGATAACTGATGGTACCGGCCATTGCTGTGTTAGGCCATCATCCATTCCGATAACGAACCCAGCTCACAGCCAGAAACAATGAACATGTGTTGGCGTGATGTGGGCGTTTTTCGTGTTCCTTCAAAGTCGAACGATTGCAGATGACAAATACGAAATGTCACCATGGCACGATATCGTACATTGGTGGTTGTGTCCGTGAGTGGGAAAATTAAGTGCGACCCGAGAGTTTCGGTAGGACTTTTGAGAAGAGAAGCCGAACAAGAAAAGCGGGAAATGCGTGGCTTACCTCACGCAGGAAATCGATTCAATATTTTCTCCATCGTTCGTGGTGTGTTTTGAAAAGAGCCCATTTGTGATGTGTGTTATTCGTGGTTTAAATTGGATGTCCATAGTACAACACGCTTTCTGTGTTGCTTTCGTCGAAATACGTTATCGTTTGGTTGCATTTTTATTCCGCCCATAAATTCCACCAGCCTTAATAAAGTACTCCATTGCGCTGAATCAAATTAATGAGACGCAACAGGCGACAAAGGCGCCAACAAAGTGATTTCTTTGCGAGTTTTATATAAACGACTATTGTTGCCATTCTTGGTGCCACTGACAATGCGGTCGAGTCGTAGGATCGAGCCGAGCTGTGATTGATGTTTCGGAAATACGAAAAACCTTCTCCCGCATACTAAGGCCAGCACTTGAAGCTTCCATTTCCGCGAGTATGCGTACCGAAAGTGAAGATTCATGGAAAAGTCTCGAATAGATGGTGAAACTACGCCGACGAGTACGCCCACCACCAGCGATCGACTTAATTTTCCACTAATGAAACATTGTCAAAGCAAATATTTATACTATCTGTGGTGGTGGTGGCTTTCCGAAGAGGCTCCACCAGAGAGTGAGACACCAATTAAGAATGATTTACAGAAACGCATATTTTGTAAAATTTGGCCCACAAATTGCCTTTCGCTGGGTGTGGGAAGTCTGCTGGGCGAACCCGGCAGCCGCTCCTATATTCGCCCGCAGGCTATGCGGGCGGTATCTTAATAAATCAACATCAGTCAAATTTTTATATGAATCCTGGGAACAGAAAACCAATTTGAAGGAATAGGAAAACCATGGAAGCCAGTCGCGCACTTCGATGATTCGGCGACGTTGGATCCGTGTTTGCAGTGGAGGTGAGGGTGGACGTGCTAGAAGTTCGTTACCACAAAGACCGGAGAATACGTCTCCACCATAGCAACGATAAACGCTCACCGCTAAATAGCTGAATGACACTGAAGAGGGCAAAAGAGTTTCTCAAAAGGAACGCTGCTTTCCTTTCAATGCGAGTCGAGATTTTTCCTCTGAACTCCTTACGGTGCGGATCGTAATCTTCGGTCTCAGTGGTAGTAAAAATAGCGCGTAATATATACATTTTTATGCACTCCGCCAGTTACATCCGGCACACTGCCGAACCAGGAGCACCGAGATTGACATTAAATTCAATAAAATGTCTATATTACTGCCGGCCCGGTGGCTTGTAAAACTGGCTACCGAATGGGATGAAAATTTAACTTTTCGTTTTTATTAAAGAGAAGATAACCTTCTGCCGTTTACATTTAATTCAGTGACAAAACAATTTCCTTCCTACCATGGGCTAGTAAAGCTAGTATCTTCATAAATCTCCATCGTTGATCGAAAAAGGGTTGATGAATTCGAAGCACTTGAATACTGCGTGCTGTCGTTATTCTCTTTGGTTGGTATTTGAAGCTGTTGCCTTTTATTTCCGTCGAACACAAAACACTTCTCGTTAACTATATTTCTCTTATTTCTCGATGGAGAACTGAAAATGTAGCCCGGGTGGCCACCTCATCTAACCTATCGATAACTTGCTTTACGTACGATCCGACGCTACATCCGTTACGAAAGTGAGCAGAATCGATTTGATGCAGAAAATCACACACTCCGAAGCACACAGTTTCGTTATCGTTACAAGTAGTTCCTACCGAAAGGGGCCCATAATTCATGATCCACGTTCCATACAATCCAATGCTCTCGCTTAAAGCACCACAGATCCATTATCCTCGACTTGACCTGCTACACGTCGTCCTACGTTTTGTGTCCTTGTCCAGTTGCTATTTGCTTCTTGCTACTTACAAATGCACCATGTGTACTCGAACCTAATTGCCTACTGACTTGGTAATGGCGCATTGTACAAAGGGACACAAATACGGAGCATGATGAAGAAAATAAAAATCGATGGAAATAATTGCACAATTTCACTGTTATTTGTGGCCATTTGCATACTAATTTGAATGATGTTGCTGAAGTGATGATTTTTTTATTATTAAATAGTATTAATTGAAATTTTTATTAGTCTTTGCTTCTGTATGTTTGCAACTGCTCTGTATGTGTGGTTATTAAAGCGTGTTGAATCCGTACATCCAATAAATCATCAAAATGATCTGCTCCCGTTCAACGCTTCAAGAATTGCTTAGTAATCTCTTGCAAGCTGTACGAATTTCGCATTTGTTGCTTTTACAGTCAACCCTAATAGCTGTTCATATAACTGCTGGAAATGTTCATACTCCATTAAGTTCACACACTCAAGCATACCCTTTCCAGAGTGTTTACTTTAATTATCACCCATGTTGGCGTTCGCGTGAGTGAAGGGGCCACCTCAGCCTCACAAATTTTACACGAAATATTTTCGCCTGTTTCTACGCCTTCAATCCCAATGCATTATCAAATCTTCGTCGGGGTGCTTTCGGTTGGAGCCGGAAAGTACGGGTAGGTTTCCTTTGCGAGCGTTCATGAAATATTCAAAACGTTTAACATCGCGTCACAGCTAGTGGCTCTTCGGGTTCTCGGGCTTTGGTTTAGCCATTTTTTTCTACCCTTCCGGAATCCGGTATCCGAATCCGGTAAGTTTAGAACCTTCATCACAACCCAATCCCGCTACACTGTCGCGTTAGAACATGGGAGAAGTTGCTCGAAGTGTTTCCCGTTTATTTATCAATGTTTTACTTCCGGTTTACGAGTTTGCACATCATCCTTTCGTAAAATCGTTTTCTGCTGGCCGTGAAGAGGACTTTGCAGTAAAGACATTAAAACTGGGTGGATTTAATTACTGCTCTTTTTATGGTTCGCAATCCGGGAGTTTTGGCTCATTTTGTACAAATTTGATTAAAAAGTAGAACGGGTATACAATTTAGATTTCTCAATTGAAATGAATTAAAGCGACAGAAACTGTTTAAAGCCGTATGCAGGGATAGGATTCCAATCTAAATAAATATATATATGAATTGAAAGCAATCGTCGTTAGCTTTCAAAGAAGTTAAACGATCAAAATCATCATCTATTGCCTCGATTAATCAAGTGTATCGTATAAAAATACATTTATACATTTTTACACATTTTTAATGAAATGTATTAAACGTTACATTTTTAATAAATTTTTAACTTTTTTTTATAAACAGTTAATATAAAAATTCTACTTTAGAGGTGGTTAAAATCAGAGTTATTTACAGCCAATACTTATTGTCGTCATTACAAGAATGACACTATAATCTCAGATAATTTTAGTAATAAAAATAAAAAGTGTAAAAAATAAAAGTTTTATTGATTGAGTCTAGTGATTGAGTGAAAATACTGTTTTGTTGATATGCCACGTTTGAATAAAGATGATATATTTGTGCATTTAACTTTTACAAATAAAACTGGATAATTACACTATCAACAATTACATATAATACCAACCATTATGTATAATACAATAAATGTAATAAAACAGTTTTATTTATGTTAATTTGCAAATCAACAATTAAAGAGGTATTTTAGTAAAAATAAACTGCAAACATATGTGGAATTGTTTTTTTTACAAAGGCACAAATAATAATAGAACAACTAAGCAACATTAATGATTAATGAAATAATATTTATTATTTATGAAGCAGAATCAAAGTTAAAATCAATACTTGATAACACACCTCTAAATGGTATAAAAAAGTCATCTTGGTTGAACTATTATGAAGAACACCACTAAATATACCTTCGTCTAAACACCTGCTGTCATTCTAAAGAAAAGAAAATGACATATTTTATAAACATGTTCCAGTGGATAGAATAATCAATAAGGCCTCTGCTGCGACCTAAATGGGACAGGGTGAAAACATTACCATCTCATTTGTCGCTATTTGCAAAGGAAAACTTCTAGCCCGCAAGCCGGTCACACCACCCGAAAGCGTTTTCTTTGTTGTGTTAAAAGCATTTCCATTCGTCGATGATCCTTCGCATCCCGATAAAACTTTATCCCGCGTCGGAAGTGTAAGCGTTCAGTATTCCTTCTGACAGCCTGTCGAGGACTTGCTTCCCTATCGGCACACGGCATATGGACCGGAAATGCGTATCTTCTTGCCCTTGCTTGTAACAATCCCGGCCTGTCGCCTGGTACCAGGGTGGATAAAGTAATCTACGATGCAAACTACGACCAAAATGAGGCTCCATTCAATTCGATTCAATTTGTCCACAGACTGCTTTTTCGTACATCGTTGGAAAATGGGAAATGACGTTTGATACTGTTCCGTTCAGTTGGATGGTAAAGTGTCCGCTTGGCTAAAGGTACTGGTAGGAGGAGGCCTACGTGAAAGTATCTGAGAGTTGAGATAAAAGAAGGATTACTATTAAAGGAAGGGAATGGTTCTACTAATGAGCTTAAGTCGCGGCACGGCCTTCAAAACCAGCAAACAAAGCGGTAAAAAAGAGTAAATCACCAAGCAAAACCACCTAGCATGAAGCTTTCCCGGTTGGATGCCAAAAAAACGTCTCCTACTTTCGTTTCGCACGCCCCTTTCCAGTGTAATTAAAATTCAAACGAGGAAATGTGTCAAACGAAATATTTTTACGCCATAATCGAGTTCGCACCGGTGTCTGAAACAATTAAATATAGAATCCATTCAAAACACTCTGAAAAAATATATTCAACCCTATGGGCAGGTCGACCACTTTTCAACCCTGTTTTGGTATACCACCGTTTCTAAAATTCTTTTTCTAAGATTTTAGGATTGTAAGAATTTTTTCTTTAGTTTCACCATCGTTATTTTTTATCTGTTTTGCGCAGAAAATTCATTCGTTCCATAATTGACCATAGTTCAATTTCCACCGGCGGATCTTGGTTTTCTTTTTTACCTCCTATTTCACGACAGAAAACTAAGACCGAATGCATGGTGTGTACCTATAGGATACTGTCACGAAGGAAACTTATATTATTCTTGGCGACCGGAGGAAATTTTTCCTTTTTCTTGGTTCTAAGAAGTATTTTTTACTTCTTGGTAGTCGGCAGCTGCTTCCGATTGATGGAAAAGTTTGATTTAGTTTTTTTTTGCGTGTTCGTTGGTGCCAAGTAAGCGGCTTAGTGAACAGCTCCCTAAAAGAAATGGTTTCCGAAATTTGTTTTGCTGTTTTGTTGAATTGTAATAGTGAACAGTGTGCGCAGTTTTTGCAAATATACTTTAAAAAAATACACTATATCTTGCGTGACACTGTTGAGTTGGAATACTTTAACATTAGTTTCTTACGGAAAAAGATTATAAGTTTGTGACGAGGAAAGCATCTTAATATGTTGTTTTGTAGGCTACATGTTATACAAATATTACGGCCTAAA
>JXXB01036943.1:0-12637 GCA_000956275.1 Anopheles koliensis | reverse complement strand
CACTCAAGTAAAAATTAGAACAAAAAAACAATTATTTCAAATAATATCACCTGAAATGTGATTTACAAAACCTTGAATAAATCACCATAGCAATTGCAATTGGAGTGACAAATAAACATAATTTTCTATTAAGTCAAGATATGGCTTTCAATGCCATTTTTTGATAAACCACGGCATCTTCTACTTACCGTGCTGCACGGACAGAACGCACCGCCATCGTTGGTGGAGTTAACAACACCCAGGAACAGATTCGTGCCCGGTACGAGCGTGATCTGGTACTTGGTCTTCTCGCCGTACATCAGATTCGTAAAGACGTCCTCCACCGCAAGGCTCATGTTGAACTGATAGAACCGCTGCACCGTCCGGTTGACGTAGTTGTAGCACATCTTCTTCGTCACCAGCTGCTTGTGATTGAGGATATCGTTCGCCACCTGCGACTCCTTGTGTGTGATATGCTCGACCGAGCGTTTCGTGTTGCCCGGCACCCGGAGCGGTGCCTCCACCAGCATCGGATGCGCCACCAAGTAGCCCTGGTCGTCCATCAGGAAGCACTTCATGTTTTCCGCGGTACAAACGGGCGCCGAATCGAGCAGCAGCTTGTAGAAAAATGCTTGCGTAAAATCGAGCGCAACAACGGCGATCGCTCGGTTTGCCGTCGCTGTCGTACGGCCCGCGAAAACGGTGCAAGCGACCGTCACGACGTACCCGGCACCGCCCGCATCGAGATACGGTTGCGTTACGACCAACCGTCCCGGATACTGTATCGCTTTCACGAACCACGGCCGTTTGGTCGGTTCCATGTCCGTGTCGAGCAGACCGCCGGGGAACATCTGCAGCACACCGTTTACGGTGGCCGCATATCGACGCACCACGTACCGGCTGAGGTTGCTTCGGGTGATGTGCTGCACACGGTAATTGTAGAGAATCTGCAGCAGTGCCAACACATCGCCCCGTACATCCGGCTGCAGACCCGGATTGGCAAACAGTAGCGTGCCGTACGTGTCCTTCAGGTACGCCATAATGTTCTGTATCGTGCGCACGTTAATCTCTTCCCGCGTCGGATCGCGGTTGTTGCGAATCTGCGTGAACGGTGACTGAAACGAGGACGCACTGAGAAAGAGCGTGCTAGCGTCCGCAACGGCCAACTGCTTCACCAAACGACACAGCGAACCATCCACACCGGATTGCAACATATCGACCGGCGGACGCTGCAGGTGCGGTGGAAAGATATCGATGCGATGGTAGAGCAACGTCGACAGGAGCGTTCGTGTGGCGATCGTACTGTCGGCGATGAAATTGTACTCGACATTCGGTCGACTGCCACTTCCACCGTAGAAACGCGTACCAAGCGCACCGTCGGCAGTGGCTTCCACGCTGACCGTGCGCACGATGCACACGATGTAGGAATGGACGCGCTTCCAGTAGTACATCGTCGTACGGTTCGTGCCGTAGTGATTGATGCGCAGATTACCCTCCACGTCCACCAGCATGCGCTTGTACGCCGGTGCAAAATGTTCCCGCTCGAGCCGCGTGATGTTCGTCACGTAGAAGCTACCCCTTGCGGCCAGTGGCCGTGGAAGCGACGGGTGCATGATCGTATTACCCTGCAGATCGATCAGGAACGCATACGAATCGTCCTGCTGCCGATAGTACGCCACGTGCTCCGCTAGATCACTCAAATACAGATCAACCCCCACTAGCCCGTGCACACCCGCCGGGTAGCTGACCGTAACGACCGTATCCTGCAGTGACGGATCGTAGTACGGCAGATGCACGCGCAGACGTTCCTCGATGAAGCGACCCTCGCTCAGGAACGGTTCCATCAGCGCGACGATGAAACGCTGCGCATCGAACGAGTGCTTCGATATCATCACCATCTTGCCGGGTGGATAGATGACCAGCGACAGATTGTAGCGCGCATAGTTCTGCGTGCTAATGTCCGCAATCAGTTGCTTCTCGTGCGACACTTCCCGCTCGTCGAGCAGTATGAGGCAGCTGTTAATGATCACCGGATACGGGAGGCGCGTCTGCCCTTCGTGAATCGTTTGTAGGATGGTTTTTGCGGCTGACGAACCCGCTGGCAGTAGGGCTCGTCCGAGATAGAGAAACACAACGGGCACTTCCTCGCTGTGCGTGCGGTAGATGTCGGAGAACGCTTCGAACGCGTACCCGAACCCGGCGGCATGGTCCGTTTGTTGTTTCGTGCGGTTTAGCGAATCGATAAACTCCAGCAACCGTTCCTTTTCGTCCATTGTGGCACGCACGAAGCGGTTGGGTTTACGGCACGTGTCGGAATACTCATCCGGCGCTACGATACGCTGCCCGATCGCTACCACCGATACACGATCGTTTTCGTTCAAGAGGTAGAGCAAAAACTTGCTGATCGCTTTCGCTACCTCCAGCTGATCGTAGGTAATCGTGTTGCCGATATCGAGTAGAATCAGAACGTGTTTTGTGCTCACGGCGGACAGGAACAGTGCCTTCAGCCGGCCGTCCCGCGGGTAGTAGTGACATTTGTACGCGCTGGCATGATCGAGCGAGGAGAGGAAGAACTGCTGCCGGTAGCTAACGCAATTTTCGTCCATCAACGCACTCTGCTCGGCGAACCACTGCTGCAGGTTGGCATTGTTATCGTCGATCGTTTGATCGGTGATGCGAATGCGCGGACGTTCCGAGTCCGCATTCGCTGGGAAGGCACTGAAATCGAGGAAACCACTCGACGCACCGACGGAACCACCGCTCGGGAAGACATCAGCGGAGGGTACGTGCGATCTTCCACCGAGCGAAACGTTCGACTGTTTGGTGCTTTGAATGAAACTCTGCAGATCGAACGGTGCTTCATCTTCCCAGGGGTTTAGGAGCTCGCTGTACGGGCACGGGTTGATGAGCGTGTTGTACTTCGCACCGTACTTCGTGCCGGTTTGCTGGATGTTGCGACGCAACTCCTCAATCACCGAGACCGTCTGGTCGAGCTTTTGCGACAACTTTAGGGCGATCTTTTCCAATAGCTCCATGTCATCGCGTACGGTCGTGGTAATTTCCATGCTATCGTAAAGCAACTACAAATGGAAACATAATTAGCGGCTTCTTTCGTCACCTGTACGAAGAGGGAATACATTACCTGCACGTTGCTAACATTCAGCTCCTCGTTGCGAATATGATCGAAGCTGCTTTCCAGAAGCTTTGCCAACTCCTGGACGACATATTCACCCGTACCGGCAGCGGTGGGCAAGGACACCGTCGTAGATGACGATGATGATGATGGTGGTGACGATGTGGGTGAAGATATCACCACCACCGAAGGCACTTGGTGGTTATCGGAACTTATCGGTACACTAACACTTACGTTGCTTATCAGAGGAACTATGCTATTTACAAATATTGTGCTGGAAGGCGCCAGCTCCGCTTGGCATCGGAGCGGAAGTTTCGGTACCAGCAGCAGCACCACCAGCACCAGAAGCACCGACGTAATATAATAATACTGGACGGCGTTAGGTGGACGCATCATGTTTGGCGGGGAGGGTTTTATTTAAAGCCACAAAAGAAAGCAAGCTTTTCAGTATGCGCGGTGCTGCATTCTGTTCCAATTGTACCAGCACCAAGACGCACCATTCGTCATTTTCACCTCACCGAAGCGAAGAGGGAGCGGGCGGGGGACTCACTACTTCAGAAAAGGGTTGCTGCTTCTTAATGCTTTGATAGCATAAACATTTTCTTCTGCACCGTCGTCTTTTTCCTCTTGCACCAAATCTCACTTTTCTCCGTTTGTCGGTGTTGCTTCTCCCTTTTTCTTTTGTGTCTCGCTCACTCTCGCTCGCTCGTTCTCTTTTCGATCAATACAATGCAGATCGAACATCGAACACACATACACACGCACGTGCGTACGCACATATGGATCGAAATCACACGAAGCCCTTCCTCTGGTCGGCACCTTTGATCTTTGGCCGCGTCTGCATATTCGCTATCGATACATCTGGTATCGATTCCTTTTGCAAGCTGTACACTTTGACGACGTTTTTGGGGATTTTACAGCACATACAC
Organism: Anopheles koliensis; assembly: GCA_000956275.1. Classification (NCBI taxonomy): domain Eukaryota; kingdom Metazoa; phylum Arthropoda; class Insecta; order Diptera; family Culicidae; genus Anopheles; species Anopheles koliensis. The sequence goes on along the minus strand of JXXB01036943.1, from coordinate 8,596 downwards.
AACGGTTTGTAGTATGATGGAATTTTTCTCCCTGCTGATCCCAGCTTCGTGCGCTTAGATTTTGCAGATGAAAGCGTTGTGTATTGTTGTGCGTTGCTTCATGTTTTCGATGCACTACGATCAGAATTGTTTTTCTGCACACTTTGGAATTGTTGCACTCCACAAGTTTTCACACTTTTGGTACACTAATACACGAATGTGCTTACTTTAAATTAGGAAAACAATCATTTCCTCGCGACTCGCTTTACAGCGCTGTGTCCCACAATCGTTAAATCAGTTCCTGCGGCGAATCCAGATACACTATTAATTGTAGTGCTGTTGTATCGTTACGGTTATAATTTTGTAACTTCTTGAGAGTGTTATCGTCGATGCACTTGCAAATATTGTTTTCAAACTAAAAACACTAACTACAAGTCAGCTTCACACATAAATACATTAAGCTAGACTGTGGGGTCCGCACCATGACACAACAAACGTCAAATTCCATACTAACTCCCAAGGTTGTTACAAGATAAGCTTGAAATGTTTAGAGAATTTTGACGTTTTTCAATATGAAACTTCAATACAAGCAGCATTTGCATAAACGATCCAAACGTTATTGTTTTTAAGGAATATCGGTGATTTCTTTCGTTGTATAAATCAACTGTTCTCCTCATGATAAAGGCAGGAAGGCTTTGACGATAGCCTCATTTCTTGTTCTGTTTGCTTGTAATACTTACTAACACAAACTTATTCTTATTTATTCAAACTCTCAAATTGAGCAGTATTGTAACTTTAGTATTGGATGCTCAATAGTCGGAACAAACCCCAATACTGAAAGTTAGACAGATTTAACAAAATTGTTTTCCTTTACACTTACATTTTAAATTGCAGAGAAAGTTAGTTTTGATACTTGATACTAATTGAATCTTCTTTGTCATTATTAGAATCAATCGAACGTTTCAAATTGTTAAATTTTCCATTACCTATACTAATCAACGTATCCTCAAAATATTTTGGAAAACATTACAATTTTACTGCTGTTACTATAAAACACACGTCCCAAACCTTCTGAAACATCAAATAGTTTGAATAAATTACGTCACAACGGACTAACAAACACGTAAAAATTCATAGTAAAGTTAGAAAAAATGCTCAATTTGAAGGTGTCCGGGTTTGTGTTTGGTGCACTGTATATAAACACCTTGGGTGGGCCCATGTTTGCAGCGGAGCAAAGCCTGCATAGAAGGGTTTTTTTTCTATTTAGACTACTGTGTGAAACGTCGAGAGTCGTGCGTATTGAAATTATAACCCGCGGCTGATAAGGACTGGACTCCTCCTGTTCCATCGGGCAGAGGATAGAACAAGTGGCCGAACGAAAGACTGTACATTCTTCATCCCGCACAGTGATATAGTGCCGTATACAATAATCATCAGCGTGATTCATCGAACTAGAAGCAAACGCAGGCAGCGTTTCATAGAAAAAAAAAGTGTCCATACTTCGTCGAAGGAATAGAACGTTTCGATATATACGGCTAGAAAATGCAGTTGCTTCGGAACTCCGTCGTGCTGCTGCTGATGCTGGTAATAGCGATTGCCAATGGTAAGTAGGGGCCCCCGGTGGGAATGGTTTTGGAGTGCTTACACATCGAATAATCACCGATTCGATGGCGCATTGAAATTGTGTAATCAAACGCGGAACTGAACCACGCAATTGGCACGCAGGAGAATCCCCTCAACTGCAAAGCTGCTTGTTCAATATGTTACTTGTGTACGGGATGGGTGTAAAAATGGCTACCACGATTATCGCCCCGTTTGCATCTCATCAGTCGCGAAGATAGTGAAGCAAACAATCAGCAGGGTTCCCCTGCTGGTAGCGCGCAAGCAAAGCCTCCTGCTGCTGGGTAGAACAAAGAAATCGTAAAGCCTCGTCTACTGTGGTGGTGCTACATGAAATGCAACAATGTTGAGCATCGTACCGATGTCCATTTTTCGAAGCGGTTGTCCTTTGATGGTCTGACGTTCTAGTTTGCTTCATGGTAAAGCAATTTTCTCGAGCCATTCTCGAGACAAATGGTGGATAATAGGTCACGAACGACGAATTGGCGTACTGCGGTACATAGCATACACACACGCATACATACGCACTCACACGCACTGCGACGCACAAGTGTGCGTCAGCTGATGTTTGTTTGGTATGCGCTGACAATATGCATCGAAATAGGACGAAAAGAAGTATAGTGTTTCTTTTTCGCTTCGTAATGTCAGCATTAATATGAATATTAGCAGCAGCTTCTTCTAGCTTCCTGTTTCATTGCAAAGTCATATGTAATTCGGCTGAAAATGATTAAAAATTACTCATACATATAAGCAGGCATCACTGTATTGCGTTTCTTTTTCCCATATCACTCCAACACCGAGCGTATGGATATGAATGGCAACACGGCGTAGGCTGCTGGTTGGATCATCTCACTAATCTTTCTCGAATATATGAATGTGTTGACATGCACTTACGCTGATGAATCAGAAAGTATGTCGTTTGTTTGTGGTTGGCATAAACACAAAGAACGCGGTGTAGGATTGATAAGTGTACAAAGAGATATATGAAACAGCAACCGCGATGGTACAAATTAGCTGTCTTAAGCTGATCGGTTGTGTAAACAAATGGGGTGGTTTGGCTTGTAAAATTATATAAACTTAAAACCCGGCTCTCTTGCATCGGGAAGAACGAAACTTTTGCCTGTTTACAGCTAATGGTCGACGGGTCGGCATGCTTATCAACCGCCTTGTAATTAAATTAAAGCACCGATTCATTCCCTTCTTTTTCCTTAAGTTTTGGATTCGGTTCTTTTGATTTCTGTGTCAAGAATGTGCACCGCGTCAGGAGGTACATTTTAATCTTAAAAGAGTCCAATTTAACTCTGACCTTTTTGGAATGTGCGCAAAAAACGCGCTCTTTAATCGGTTGTGGGACAATTTACATGGAGACAAGCGCAGCAGCCGCAGAAAAGTTCGTTTAAAGTGGTTTGCTTTGCTTATCAGTAAGCGCTGCGTTGACTCTATCAACGCTTAGTTGAACATCGTTTTAATTGTGCTACTCTCACTTTTCAGCTCAATCGGAAGTTAGCCCAACTGAGCCAACTCAAAAGCCAACCGATCCGGTGACGACACCACCTACTACAACGACAACAACCACTACTACCACAACTCCCTCCACCACCACCACCACAACGACGACGACGACTACTACCACAACAACACCCAAACCGACAACCACCCCAGCAACGACTACTACGACCGTGGCCCCATCCACGACCACCGTGGCACCGGGTCCGAAACCCACACCGGAACCGGAGATGGGCAGCTGGAGCTTCTTCAACTCGACCACCAACCAAACTTGCGTCATTACTCAGATGGCGATGCAGTTCAACCTAACCTACTTGAATGCCGGTAAGTGAATGCAGTGTAAGAAAACCCTGCCTCCTATATATGTTAAAATAATCGGGTTTTTTCTTCCACCTAACCGTGCAGCTGACCAGCCCCAGAACGTCCTGTACAATCTGCCGAAAGATGCGATCGTCAAGTCGGGTCTGTGCGCCAATCTGACCGACTACATCGAGCTCAGCTGGGCGATGGACAAACAGAACAACAACTACAGCTCGCTGCGGATCAACTTCGCCCTGAACGCTACCGAGCACGAGTTTGCTCTGGTCGGTTTGCTGCTGCAGCTGCCGGTCGTTGGGGACACATTCCCGAACGCAAAGCGTGAGTTTTTTTTGTTTCATTTCGTAATCTTATCTCCCGTGCTTAATCCACCTTCTAATATTTACAGCGCTTCAGCAACTCACGCTTTTCAACAACCAGACGCTGTTCAAAACGCCGCTAGAAATGTCCTACCACTGCAATAAAGCGCAAATGCTGAACCTAACTTCGCTCACGGATAAGGTCGCCGGTACGCCGACGGTAACCGTCACGAAGGTACAGCTGGAAGCGTTCCATAAAAAGAGCAAGAACACGTTCTCGATTGCCAAGGACTGCGAGGCCATCGATACGCCCGACATTGTACCGATTGCGGTTGGGTGCGCCCTGGTCGCACTGATCGTGATTATGCTGATCGCGTACCTGGTGGGACGCAACGTTGCCACCAATCACGGTTATTTGAGCATGTAAGCGCGTCCGCATGTGAGGCGCGTATTATCAAGGGGGTGTTTTTTGTGCCGGGATCCCAACTAAAGGATCCTTCATTATTTTCTTTAGTTATTCTTATCTTATTCAATCTCTGGTTTCCCCTTACTCTTCCTCGTCTGTGGTGTGTGTGTGTTGCGTAAGATTAGTTCCGTAATCTGCTTGAGTTGATAAAGGCAACAAACGTGATAAAAAGCCAATTAAAACATTCTCTATTCTTCGACCAATCTTATTTTTTCTTATCCTCCCACTCGAGCAGCTGTGTGCGGTGGTTTGGTATGAGCAATTGGTTCTGTTCTGAAAACTATCGGTTTGCCTGTAGCGGCGTGTGTTTATAGCACTCGCTGCCGAAAGCATATTTTAATACGGAAATGCGGCTTTTTGCTGAAAGTTATCCGTCGACTGGCTAATATGAAACTAGAATGATAAATAAAAACAAACGAAAAATCACACAGTACAAGAACTCGTGATTGCACAGCATGGAGGCGTATCTACCCAAAAAGCAAAAGATGACTACCATAGCACGCCTCCACTCCCCTGCCCTAGTATTTCTTCTCGTTTGAGGGGAGTGTGGGGGAAATAAAGAAATGCATCCAAAAAATTACACAAACACAATTTGCGTCATATTACAATATAGTAGTGTAATTTTTATGAAACAATAAAAAAAGTATTGAAAACATGCACTTGACCAAGCGGTGGAATGGGAATTAAATTGAAATTGCAGTTTGAAGTGTACTGTTTTCTGTGAGTTCAGTTGACAAATCAATTTCAAGTCTTGCAACGTCTTGCGATGTATCGAAGCAAAACGCCCGTGCGATGTTTTCTATTTATATTACACGAACACGAAACGAGAGAGATTTCCGAGATGCGCCGCCAGCATGGCCTAAGCATGGCATGCTTGTTGGCTCAGCTAACTCCACTCTTTTTTAGAGGTTTGACGTTGCAGTGCGTGCGTGACACGGATCGATCGTGCTGGGACGGGTGAGCAAAGATATCTAGATCGGAAAATTGTGACAGAACTTGTGAAAAACGAAAAAAATTGTGTCCTGGAGCTAACGCATAATGGCAGGTGAGTATTTGGGAAGAGGAATTTATTATTCGAATGGGTAAAAGCAGGAAAATTGCAAGTAATTTGAGTGAGAACTGAGATTCTCTTTTTCATCTATTATTACTACCGCGTGTGTAGCTTTTCCTCGTGCGTGTTGGTGATTTCGTCACACTGCACTACCACACACGAAGGTGCATAGATCTATGAAAGTAATTGTTGAATGAGAACAGAGTTTTTAGTAAATATATTAGAATCTTATTTAAAACACGATGGCTGCTCGAATAAAATTATTTGATGTACATACCAATTTTGTAGTTAGCCTCTTGTCGATTACTTAAATGTCTAGTATTAACAAAAATAAGGTGTTCTTTTTCCGTTCTAATTGTAGTTATTGATGAAGATTGTATTATAGATTTAAGATTAGTCTCTATTGCTTCCTACATTTTAAATTTAATTGATTGGATATACTTCATTTAATTGAGTCTGGTATTATTGATTTTTTTATTGACAACTCTTTTCAGATAGTTGGTTAAGTTTTGCTGATTTACATATCTGTAATCTAGCAGATATTCTGTAAATGATAAATATGATTTCGTTGCGTTCAAACGAACATAATGAGTATGAAATAACCGACACACTGATCTGTGGCGAATGAGCCTTTGAAACCACCATTCTAAACATATCTTCCGGCTTTGGGAAAATCTGTCAAATTGGTTTTGTTTACCAACAAATGCGTGCGTGCTAGTGGTGCACAGAAAAAATCGCTAGTTGAGACAAATCCTGGAAAGTTAACACGATGTGTGAATAAATCAATCTAAATAGTGGATCAACACACTGTGGTAGTATTACAATTTGCATATTATCTAAAGGATTACATTAGCATAATCGCCAGCAACACAGGGCTCTTTAAACACAGGTTTGTATGCAGTAGATCGAACGGGAAAGTTGTTCCTACTCACAAAGTATGCCTGCGCAGTGCGTCGGGAAAGGGAAAACAAACGCACACTGTTTTGGTACGGTACGGAATCGGTGGTTAATCCGTTTCCTGGGATATTGATTAAATAGTGTGCTCCTCCTGTTAACTTTTGAAGCACCCTTAACGTTTGCTTCATCCATCCTTTTTTACTAGACCTAGAGACCAAACCTAGCATGGACGGACCTAGCAGTAACGGAGAACCGAGGACCAATGCCGAGGCAAAGAAGCTGCTACGGGAGGAAAAACAGCGAGAGGCAAAGATCGAAGAACAACTGGCGAAGGCGCTGAGTGGCATGACTGTGGAGGAGAAGTATGCAGCTGTGCACAAGCGGCTGGTCGACTCGGAGAAGGAAAATCGCAGGCTAGTGGCACTGCACAAGGTGTACGACCGTACGCTAGACGCATTCAAGCGCGAGAAAGAGAATCTCATTCTCGAGCATGACAAGACCCTCATGACGAAGACGAAGCTGGAAGGATTGTGCCGCGAACTGCAGCGTCAGAACAAAACGATCAAGGATGAAAGCCTGGCACAGATTCAACAGGAGGAAGAAAAGCGCAAACAGACACAGGAAAAGTTCCAACAGTCGCTGAACGACATACAGGCGGTGATGAATGAGAACAACGACAAAAACATGAAGCTGAAGGAGGACAACATGGAGATGGCGAAAAAGTACGTCTCGAAATGGAAATGATTACTACCAGCACCGTTCCTTTAATAGCCGTTTTCCACTTCCAAAATTACAGATTCAAGGTTATTCTCGAGCAGTATGAACTACGAGACCAGCAGATGGACAAGATGAACAAACAGATGGAATTGGTAACGCAGCTAAACGACGCCAAATTGGCCAAACTGCAAATGGAGGCAAACAACCAGAAAGAACAGTTCCTTGCGTAAGAAAACGGTTTTATCAACTTTTTCCACATTGAAAAAAAAAATTGAAATTTTAAATACGTTCTTTTTGCAGAGAGAAGCTAGTGCTGATGACCGAACTGCAGAAGGTGAAAAAGCAGCTCGCTGATCTGCAGGGAGTCGAATCGCATTTGCGCGGTCAGGTCACTATGTACTCGGACAAGTACGGCGAGTTCCAGGATTCGTTGAAGAAAAGCCGCAGCATTTACGAAGGATATCAGGAGGACATGAAGAAGGTATGTTTTTTTTTATCGCATTCGCACTTCCGAATCGAGTTTTTTTAACCCTCCGGGCTTCGGGTTTGCAGATGTCGAAGAAAATGAAAACGCTCGAGAAGGAAACGATGGCGTGGAAATCGCGCTGGGAAACGAGCAACGCTACCGTGCAGAAGATGTTGGACGATCAGATCGAGCGGGAAAAAGTACTCACCAAAGTAACTCGCCAGCTGTCGCAACTGCAGAAGCTCTGCCGCACACTGCAGGCCGAGCGGGCCACCTATCTGGCCGCCTTGAAGGACGCAAATCTACCCGTACCAGCGGAGGTGACGAATGGGGGCACCGAGGAGCAAGAAAAGTCTGGAACCGTGACTGACGAGACGAAAGAAACGAAACCACCCGCGGCTGATAATCATGTGAATGGACATACGGGCACCGAGGCCGAAACCGAACCAAAAACTACCGTCCCAGAGCAGGTTGTGGAAGCGGAGGTATCGACGTAGTCCGGTCGGCAACACGCACCCCAACTATTCACGTACACGAATCCCTTTTAATTTATCGCACCGTTTGTGTTTTTACTTACCTCCATCGTGCACGTTCGCTCTACGCCTACTATATGCCACTCGAAAGTGATTCAGTCGTGAGTGAAGATTTTCGTTTGTTTTTTTTGTTCTTTCTCGTCAAACAACAAACAAAACATACTGATTGAATAAATCCTAGCTTTACAAGTCGTACTCGTGACTGGTCAACGGAGAATGTGAAATATGACGTGAGTGTGATCTCTTTCCTCTCTTACTATTTTTCAAGTTACTGGGACGTTTTAACCAGATGAGTGAGAAAGGATCGAGTTGGCGGCGATTGGATTACCTGTTTAGCAATTGTGGCCTTTACAGTGAATATTATTTGAGCTGTTTAATGGCCGCGATGTGCTTGTTGCCATCTGTAAAGTAAATACCAACGCAGCTGTTATGTATTATCGTCAATTTATTTTATTTTCTTACATGCATTTTTTTGAACACGCATTATTACGAATCGTTTCGCTAGGTTAAAACAACACAAAAGAACTATTCTACTACTCGTATCGATAGCGTCCGCTGTTGAAGCAAGCGATCTCCAAAGCAACTGGCTAAGCAAAACTAATTTGTTCTTCTGATCACGCGTTTGAGTAAAATCGTATAGTGTGGTTTATAGGATCATGCTATGCTTTGATTAGTAAATGAGAACAGCTTACGACGCAGGATTTTATGTTTGTCGTTATACCTGTCGGTTTTGAGCTCATAATG
>JXXB01036938.1:0-10781 GCA_000956275.1 Anopheles koliensis | reverse complement strand
TGTGCGCCTTCCACAATTAAATTACAAATGTGTGTCAGAAAGCTCTCATCGATCGATTGTAATACAATACTGCCTGGCTTCTAATTTTAAGGTATAAGTCAATAGCGTAATATTACAGTGATGCAAGACTATAGTTTTCCTACACACTAATATTCATGGCCACGGTTTGCGTGCATACTATCTTTTTTTTATCATACCTGATGATCTTGACCCAGTAAGCAAGAACGTTTCTATCTTTCTGTCTCTCTTTCTTTTCCTCCACATCTGCCGGTGAGGTCCCTGATAACCTCGGTCCGGTTTTGTGATTATATTTTCACCGGTTACGTTGCTGAAACCAGTTATATATGGCTTGAAAAGTTTATCTGCTACGGTCGTTCATCGTTGCCAAAAGATGGTAATTTCTGCATAAATTCAGTTTTATTAACGAGCATGCTCCGAACCCGTTCCAGCCAAGCTTCGCTTCGGAAGTTGAAACTGACAACGGGAAAAGTGAGAGTATCGCAACCGGGCATACTGCAGCGACCTTGAATTTTCTGCAGTCTGCCATGCCTCGGCACCAATGGGATTGTGCACGTATCATATGTTTTCGCTGTGTCGCTTCAATGTCAGCTCATGCTCTTGTCAATTCTTCCATTCTTCATGCACAAAAAAACGGGAATCTGTACCGATCTGCTCCCGAGGCATTTTGATGGTGGTAGAGCTTCATACAAAAAAACAAAACAAAACGTAAAGAGGAATATTCAGACCCACGTTGTTCAGCACGATGAGTCCTTTCGTGAACGTAACTACAAACATGTATAGATATAAATGGAATTGAATGCATCATGACATGGCGAACAGCACTTCACTGCTGCGTCAACAAGTCTTTTGTTTCGTGGAACGTCTTACATCGAAGAATCTGGTTAGTAAGAAGAATTGAAGCTATAAAAAAGCATGAACAAGTCTTTGTAATCTAAAACACAGTGTGGCATTGCATTACAGAAAACAATGTGAGGCAATAATACGCTAGAGAGAATTTTATCTGACATGTACTGATCTTCGCTTTAATGAGAAGACTTAAGATAACTTCGTAAGATAAGACTGTTCTTACTGGAGTATTAGGAAAATTAGGTCAAATTAGATTAACATGGCGAATGCATGCGTCGTTCAATTACGTATTTAGCCCGCTCAATTTCATACTCCTTCCCTTGCCCCACTTGAGATCTCCGCCTCGTAACCTTCAATTACGGCTTAAAGTGTAAGTGTATACATACTTCAAGCCTTCCTACGGTCGCTCGTCATCGAATCAATGGGTGATTGAAGCTTTCTGAAGGCAACGGGCGATGCCAGCCAGCTTCTTCTTGCACAGCACAGACCGCTTAGCCTTCGGCTGAAAGATGTGAACAGTTAGAAAAGCGATGTCGCATTTCAACATCACCCGCTCGGATCGTTACCTTTGCCGGGTACGGGTATAAAACTCGATGTGCCGGTGAACATACTCACGACATTCGTGCTGGGTTGTGATGTCAAAAAAAAACAAAAATCACACACTCAACTACATCAAAGTTACACCTTTGCAATTGAGCTACACCAAGAGCACTATGGAGAACTGTCCATGGCCAAAAGTAACAGGTTGCATTTTCTACATCGTATCCCATACAGTTTTTTTTGTTACTTTTTAGCCTCTCTAGATATCGCTAACAATTCACCTTATCGTACGATCAATTAAATTATGACTGTTTTTTATCCATTTGCCAGTGCATCCGTTCATTGTGACAGGAATCCGCCGGTAGCAGGACGGAGAAACAAGTGCGTTGCCTATAATCTTGCTTGGTATTTCCTTTTTTTCTGCACAATCCATCTACGCCGCACTCTTGCACAAGATGTCTTCCTTTTGCTGTCGCCCCATGCTGACGTACCAAAAGTACCCTTACGTGTGGTATTGAAGGAAAAAAAAGTGTCATTCGTGACATTTCGTCATCGGGCGTGCAATGGGCATTACACTTACACAACCAGACATGCCCGCTAAACTAAGCTGTCGTTTCAAATACCCTCGAGCAGGTGTTGGATCTTAATGGTCTCGCGTCGGTACGTACCTTCCTGATTTATATCCCACAGCACAACCTTGGCGCCGAGCTTTATAAGTCGAAGGGCCAGCAGTCGGCCGAGTCCACCGCCACCGCCCGTCACTAGTGCTATCTCTCCGTTCAGGTCTTTCTTTGGTACGCCGAATATTTGATAGTAAATCGCCTGCAAAGAAGAGAGAAAAGTGAAAAAAAGAGCGTAAGCTTCACTCCAACGGCAAGTGCTGCAAATAAAACATGGGGAATGTACTAAAGTAAATATAACTGCCCTCGACATTCACGGTCAATTGTCACACGGCAAGGAAAGCAAACAAACGTTGAAAGTAAAACGCCCCTGTGAAGATGCATAAGTTTATTGCTGATCAGTGACCATGGTCATGACATTATTTGCTTTCCAATTACTACTATCCTCACATCTGCCCGGTCCACGGTTTTGTTTGCTGTGACGTTGGCGACAACCTCCAGGACCAGGACCAGGCGTTCAACTTCAGACGTACTGTTCAGTTGCGGACAAATTTTCCTCTCTGATTTTCTGCACGTCAGTCGCTTGTACACGCGCCTTCATAATCAAATCGCGAACCATAGCGCACGGTTGAGAGACAAGAAAAGGCTTGCGTAATTCAACAATTTGTTCACTTTATTCAAGGTCAATCGCGAGCCGGCGGGTCACTGTGCCGGATCTTCAATCAGCGAGGGAAACATTAACGTATGCTGTTTGATCGCCGACATTAGGAACGAATGCGATTTGCTGTTTAATCATTCTACTCGCATCTCCTACCCGTTTGCTGATTGCTCGGTATGTGCGAAGGTTCACGGTATTTAGCGCCAGCACCCTGTAGTTCTCTCATTACACCGCGGGTAGAAGTCGCGGTTTTAATAATTACTCGTTGGAAATCATCACGAGATGATTTTCCACGGCACGGTGGATGCAAAACTGATCCAATCCGTAGCGCAATAAAACGGCAACCGTTGAGTGCTCGAAACTCGTATAATATCATTAACTTCATCGACGGTCTCTGGTGGGACGAATTCATGACTAGCAATCTTTGGAGGATGTGGGATAACAATTACCACCTGTTACGAACCCTGACCGGGGTAATGCGATTTTACATACGTCAAAGTTGTCCCGAAGCTATACATGCTATCGGTTACTATACCGGGAACGCGAGGCGATGGTCTTTGTAATAAACTGGATTTTGAGATGGATTTCAGATTCAACTTTTAGCCATATTGCATGGCGATCATCATCATACTAAGTTAACGAGTTTGCTAGAACATTTGTTTGCTGCAAATTCTACAACAGTAAAAGACGAATGATGATGACCATTGTTATAGCATTACATGTACAATGTGTTTAAACTATTTACCCGCTCTTTTTGAAAACGATTTCAAACCTGGTCAAAATTTATTTGAAATTATCCAATTAACTGCTTTTGAAGTGGATCTAATGCACCAACACAGCAGACAAGCGATTTTATACTCTATTACAAGCAAATACTTTGAGAATACTTTTTTCATTTTACTTTACCCAAAAAGGTGCCCTGGGAGCCTTGGAGGAGTTTGGATTTGCTGAATAAAATCTCTGATTGGAGTAGATTTTCTCATCAACACCATCATCATCATCTTTTTGTTCTTGTTGTATACAATAACACCTAGAAAACAATCTATGTTTACCGAATTCATTCGGTAGATATGATACATATAATAATGTTTTATTCACAAGTCAATCATATAAGCAATATATGAAGAATCAGTGTTTTAAAATGCTAAACATCAGATGAAAGATTCAAAAATAGATAGCATAAAAATATTATCGCTAGCTTTTGATGTCATGCTAAACTCTGTAAAGCTCTGTGTCTATGTTATTTATCATAAAAATCATGAATCCCGTGACCAAAAACATGTTTGTTAACAAATTGTTGGATTATTCATAAATAGATTTTAGAAAAAAAAAGTTAAACTCGCACCTTTACTATACTCCATTTCAAAATGTCAATGACCAGCTGCATTTCGATTAGCGCAGCCATGATAGCACGATAGCTATGATCATCCACAGCATGCTGTGGTAAGCGCTTGTTTGCACAACCACACCCCACCACAAAAAAAGAAGCTAAAATGCTTGTGGCTTTGGGTGAAAAGAAAAAAAACTATGGAAGCGATTTTGCATTGCATCGGGCTGCTCTATCGGGTTAGTTGGAGCCGTAGCGAAAGAGCATTGCGTAACTGTAGAAAACACTGCGGTGCAATGTTAGAGCTGCATGAACTAAGAGCACCCCTGCCAACCCCACCGTGGGACTTGATCATTGTAACCGGTCTTCGGGTGATTGGATCTTTGCGTTCTGGAACGTACTAGTGCAACAGCATAGCAGCTGCATAAAGTGTGTTGGTGCATCTTTGTGTTGCATAATGCGCAACTCGTAGAACGAAGCAAGGAATCGCACGTGGAAAGTGGACATAATTTCCAAACATTTTGTTGAAGATCGATCGCTAGAAAGTACCAAAATTTTAATGTTTTTTTAATAGAAAAACGACCCATCAAACTACTCACCTGCAGTATGTATCCAAGGGACGTTAGCAGGAACACTATCACATCCATTATCGTCCGCCGAACCGACGGCTTACTCCGCGATGGGTTTAGCTCTGTCTGATCGAACGAGAAAGGTTTCCCTTTGGATGCCATCATTTTGCAGACGCTTTGGAAGGCGGCAGCAGGCCACGAGCTGACGTCAAGTTCTTTGATTTCCTGCTTTTCCTGCCAACGGCTGTTAACCAACCCAACCCTTTTTTCCGTAGGGGAGCTTTTTGTGCGACCAAAGAAACTGTCAGTGGTGTATCTTTGTGTGCGTGTGTGTGGTTTTGCGTCTAATAACGCGGTAAACGTAGCAAACTAGTTTCACACTACACCGCCGCTGCACCAGCCAGCAATTTCACTCTATCACTTTTACTTCCTTCTCCTTTCACGTGCACGAACCGACCTCTTCTGCACTGCACTGCACTGTGGGTCTTGCGATTACTTCAACACATGCATAGCTGCGATTCGCACTCGCTTCGGTTTGCTTTTGCTAGCTGTTGTAGAAAGCAAAAAAAAGGCGCATGAAACTATAGATAGATATGTAACAGAAATGTGGCACGGTTTACTAGGGTAACCTCTGCCGTAACACTGCCGGCTATTGATTGCACTTTGTTTGTTTGTCGGCGGTCTCTTGCATTCACGATGTGCTACACCGATGTGCAAAACGATCATGCAAAGTGAGGAGGACAAAACCGAAACCACCATACACAACAGCCACAACAGCCAATGCAAAACGAAACGCATCCCCTCACCGATGATGAATGTAGATTTTTTATCTAACAGAAAACAAAAAGCTCTTTACGGTTTCACACTAAAGCCAATTTGATTTTCTTTATATATGTACTTCATTTCGGATGCATTGGCTGGCTGCCGATACCGTGTCTATTATGTACGCTACAACCACGTCTTTGTTGCCGAACAAATATGCCGCAATTATACCAACACACGTCTTTTCTGCCAGATCGTATCTATCGCAATAGCTCCGGGCGTTGTTAGGCTGATACGAGGGCACTTATTTCTTCATTTCACTTTCATGCGTCATTATGCTCATTGGCAGAAAAAAAAATATGTTATTCTTTCAATCGCAAAGAATTGCGTTTTTATGTTTTCATTAGCTAAAATCATTGGTTTCACTCCGTATCACATTTCAGGATCACTAGCACACGCTAGCACACTGCCGAATGATCGCGCTACCGCAGCGCGTGGAACAAAGAGCGACAAAAAACTTGTCAGCGAACAAGCAACGAACCCGCGTATCGCACACGCACCTAGAACATCCACCACAACAAAACTCCTTTCAACTGGCGCACTGGTGATCGTAGCGAAACCGTACGGACCGATCGAACGTGCACCACCACTCAACACTACGGCTGGCAAGCATCTGGAGGCCCCACCATCCATCCGAGCGGACAAGCATCTGGCCCCGAGGTCGGTGGTAATTGAAGTTTGTAATAACTGTGTGCTCCCTCGTTGCCGCTCGTGTGGCTCGTGTGTACTTGTGGTGGAAGGAAGCCTTTCGCGGTGTGTTCCCGCCGTACCGTCGTGTCGTCTGGGCGGGATAGGCGCTCGCACGATTCGAAGCCGCTTTTTTCAGCCTGTCTCATTTTTTTTTTCTGCGCTTCGGCTAGTCCTTCTTTTTTCGCTCGTCTGCATCACAACATTTCCCTACCGTTTACGCTCGCCGGTCTCGCGGTTGTTCGGCATGCTTACTATTCATATTACGATTATGGTTCACCTTTTCTTCGGCACAGTTCGCGAACGGCGCGTTGCCATCTCTCTTCCTCCGGAGATCTTCGGGGTTGATGTTGATGAGCATTCAGCTCCGGACATGCTCGACTCGCGTGCCGACAAGGACGAGCGTTGCGCTTTGGAAAGATCTTTCCCCCGACAGCCCGACAGCAGTCGTCGCATTCTATTTGTAGCCCATGCGACCTTAACTGAGTTTATGTGCAGTGGTGCGGTGCATTGTACCCGAAAATCGATAGCGCCGAGTCACTTATTTTCACTCCAATAAAAGGAAGAATTGCATAAAGCCTTCGTACGCCGTATCCTTGGCCGTGGCTCGTGCCGGGAGAGCAGCTGAATTGAACCTGATGCAATGGACGTTCTTATCACGGTCAACATGGCCAAGGATAGAGGGCGACAGTGCATTTGACCGGATGCACTTTCGCAAATGTGATTACGGTTTCGAATTACAGCCCCTCGGCGGAAACGCAGTAAATGGTGTCGCTAAGGGTTTTGTTTTGTTTTTGAAGAAGAAAACCCAGAACACGGTGAACGCTAATTTCATTATGCGCTCTTTGTGACTCATTGCATAAGAAAAAGTTACGCATCGCAAAGGAATTCTTTGCCATAACATGAGCGTTTGTTTAGTTTATCAAATTAAGTTGGTGGATATATTTTCCACACAGTTACGTCCTGTAAACAATGCCATCCCCAGTACGAATACGAAATTTACGGTACACAATAACATGCACACACACACACACGCGCGCGAGCGCGATGGTTTTTGGCTACCCATTTTGCAACACACGTTTATGCTCTCCCGGATGTGATCACACGACAAATTAGCAGCAAATGTTTTGTTGCCTCACAGAAGAATGTATGCACAGTATAATCGTATTCACTGTCTTCACTGGTTGAAACACAGCAACCTGCGCCCGTGTTCGGTTGTGTAGTCAGCACACTCAGTCATGGTTCAACATTGGTCAATGTTATTTTTTTCATACTTTACTCCATTGGTTATGGCAATATTTGTCGAATTCTTTTCGGAATATTCTCCTCTCATCACTTAACCGTGGCGTGCCGGCACGCACCTTTTGCCTTGGCAGCAGCAACAACACAGCAAACGGCACACACTTCACATGCCGCAAACGGTGGATACAATAACTTCGTTCGCTCGGTAAATAGTCCCGAAAATGGTACGAAATGAAACCGAAAGTTATCACAGAAATCACTTTCTCAAGCACCTACCAGAAGGCGTGTTGGGATGCGTGTCACGACGGCACTGTACGAACGATGCCGGCCCGGTACCGTAAGAATGCCGTCAGCAGCGAATCCGTCGTCCGGATATCAAAACACACAGACACCAAACTCTCGGTTTGACTGTTCGAATCGTACTGCGCATGCCGGGTGAACATTGGGCTGGTTGGCAAAGGATGCCATGCTCGCTCTGCCTATCGCATGGTCGCGTGGATGCCACACCATCATTTCGAACACATTTTCCATTTCTTTTTCGCACCTGGCAGGGTTGTGTAAAGGCCGTTGGCCCTGAAAATGGGTTGCCGGAACGGAAGGTAGCCGTTAACCATCTTATGACCGCACCGAGCCGGGGGTACAATTGACATCTTTGCTTCGATACAGAAGTGCCCGTCGTACACCACGTGCCCGTCGTCGCTACTACCCCTCGTTTGATCACAAAGTTCTAATGACATTGATGTGGGGTACAGTGCTTCGACATTGACAGTCCTCGTACCAGGGCAAACAGATCGAAGCGAGCGTAGAAAACTGCAACAACCGCTTTCGGTCGGGTCGGCCACAAGCCAGTACGCACAATGGCTTTCATTACAAGCGAGAGTGCGGCTCATACAAGAGCCATATAACCTTCCCTTGTGGTAGCGCGGGCTGTGCGGTCACTCGTCATTCAAATTCCACACTCTTTGCTCAAGTAATCTCACGAAGCTGGCCAACCGTTGACGATCGCGGGACACAACGGGCGCAGGAATGGGAGGGGAGGACCACGCTACGTCCATCGCTACGTCGCACAGGCATGCAGAAACGCACCTGCACGAGAATCACCATTAGGGAAAGGAGGTCAATTTCATTATGACGACGGTGCGATGCCAACAACCATATGCATGGGCGATGGGACCGACCGCCCGTGTGCCTGGCTGGGTGTAGACGACGTCTTCAAATGCTCACGCGCCTGGCGCCGGTGCGGCTGCAGTCAAACGACGCCGTGGAGGAACGGCCAAAACAAGCGCACGTGAAGATACATCTAAATTGCCCGACTAATCATTACGAATCATAATTGCAGTTGCCAAATGCGGTAACCTTCTTTCTTACCTCACACGAGGCGCCCCTCGAGTACGTGCGTACGTACGTTCGTTATTGTTGTTAGTGTGTGTTTTTTTTCTCTTCTTCTCTCGAATGCTCTGTCAATCGTTACAAACGCACACGCATCGATCGGGGTAACGATGAAGCCGTCGTAGTTCAAACATTTCCTTACACACTTTTCTTGTGCTACTATCGGGTGAAACGATTAAGGCGATTAGCTCGTTCGTCTTACACAACGCAGCTCAAAACGCTTCGAAATGGTACTAAACTCGCATGCAAACACTAGAGATTTTTGTTTTATTTAAAATAAATAAATCAGTATGCAAATGCAGCAGTTGCGACTCATACAGTGATTATAAGTTATGTATGTTTATTTGTACATGTTTTAAATTTGGAACGAAATGCAAAAATAAATATGATTTACTAACACTACAGGAAATTCTCCTTCCTCCCTTCCACTCAGTTTAGCTCTCGTACTTCATTTTGTGCCTCGGATAGCTGGGGAAATTCGTCCAGTATGTTAAACTTTCCTTTGCTTTTAAAAGTTAGCACCGTTATGGTTCTTCCCGATGGGAGGGTAATGATCAAAGACTGATGCCCACGCCCATCGATCATGTCACTTTTCGTGTAGTACACATCGCTGCAAGGATTACAAATGATTTACATGTAAGACTAAAGTATTGCGGGATCTCACTCGGGCGCAATTTACTTACCCGGTCTGGAAGGAGATGTTTTCTGTCGCGTACTGCGAGATGGTATCGATGGCTCGATTAGCACTATCCAGATACGCCCCGAACAGCCCCGAAAACCATTGCTCAACACGTGGCCAAACCATGCGACCGATCGGAGTCAGGATGACTTGCAGCACTGGAACCATGGTGTCGTATCGAAGCAACGGCTTCGAGCTGTCCTGTCGTGACTGCATCAAATCCACATCTGCTCCATCCGCCCCCGGAACTTCCTCGTCGGCTGGTTGGGTCCCGGTAAGGTAGTCCCATATGGGCAGTCCATTGACACTGGGCACCGCAAGGAGTAGCGACACGCCGACGAAAATGAGTAACGTGTGTCGATACTGGAATTAAATCACGGATACTGAGCTTTAAGTACATTCTTCACTGAACTCACATTTTTGTCACATTTACCATTAGATTAACGTTGTCTCGAAACTGCAACTGAATTGTTAACACGGCTACGCTCAGAATACGACTGAGCAACGGTATTCGCCACGACAAACTGATGCCCCTCGGAAAGACAGGAAACGAAAGTAGGAAAAAGGGTTTCCGAAAGAATTTCATTACCGTCTCACATACCTACACTGGTTTTACCGGTCATTAGGAAACAAGATTTCAGCAGCTGTAATAGTGCACAGGTAGAAAAGTGCATTTCCAGCAAGCCGGAAAGAGCATGCAAGTGGAATGGAAAATTTGGCAAATAAACGTTCTTAATTTGATTATTTGTTTATATCTGCAACCTTTTTTTACGGTTCCTTAAAAGTATTATTCACTTTATTTTTTTCTTTCCAGCCAGCAACCACTTGTACTTGCAGATACACACTCATTAGATGGCATGGAATTCAAAAGCAATCAAAGCTTATTTAACGCACTTTTTTTGCAGGAGATGATGGAGAGAGAGATACACTCAATGAGTTAATCTGCAGATGAATTGTTGACGCAGGGAGTTACGAAAAAGTGACGGAATCATAAGAATAATAACACAAATGCATACATATTATTAGGCGTAATTTCGGTGACTAGTCCGGTAGCAGCGGAATGTAGTGGATTCTCCAAATCTGTCCTGGCTGAGAAGGGCAACAAATAGCTAGGAAAGAAGTAAACGAAGGGATCGATCAATAAGAAATAGGCTGTGTTTATCGTATCAAATTTTGTACACAGAGGTAAGATATTCTGTAAAAAGAAACAATTTAGCAGGCGGTCTAGTCGCTAAAAATATTATTAACAGGATTCTCTTGGTAGCGAGAAATGGTTCAATCCGGAGAAACGGAATCCATGATCGGAACAAAACACGGCAGTTTGATACAGGTAATGCAGAGTTATTAAAAATGATTCAACAATCAAATACGATTTCAGGCG
>JXXB01036931.1:0-14303 GCA_000956275.1 Anopheles koliensis | reverse complement strand
CAAAACTCACCATGCCCGCACCACCACGAAACGTCTGTCGGTTCATTTTGCTATTCCGGTTGTCCTGTTGTCAATCAACCAATCGCTAAGTTCAACATCAATTGTCAATCAAATCCAAGCCACTTTAACAGCTTTCTTTTGCAGTACGCAATAGCAGCGACACGCTATCAATTAAACGTTTCAACACTTGCCAGGACACCAGTTTTTGGACCTGTTCCGCTCGTGCCGGTAGCCTGCGACGAACTGAACATCAATGCCCAATTGTTTTTCGAACCTTCCGCAAGCCGAAATTTGCAATGCGCAAACACCTGCAAACGATGGAAAACTCTGGAGGCATTAGGTATTTATTTTTATCCATTCATTATCGCGCTATCATCGTGCAGTTGGGGCCGTGTGTTCCGATACCGCCATCGCTGGCGGGGCCCCAGGAAGTCACCAGTCATCGTGACGGGTTCACGCTTTTCGATACGCTAGTCTGTGGAACGGTGCAACCGGATTCCCGACGAAAACGGTTTCCTTACCAATGCTCGATTATCGATAAAATGGCGCGCAATTAGATAAGGAATCAGGCGCAATGAGTTTGTTGGTAAGGTTGCGTCTGGAGAAATCAACAAAATGGAACTTAATTTCATTAGAACTTGACGATGGTCGAGGTGATGAGTTAATCGATAAGGGTAATGAAAATAGTATTTGCAAGGAAAGTGAATTTCCAATCCAGTCGTCATTGGCTTTTGGCTTTTTGGTCGGGAAGAGGTGTTCCAAATCGAAATCCATCAAAGCAGGTTAGGATATGTCGGCCATTTTAAATATGTCACTTTTGAAGTAAACAATGTGTTTCGTGGAGTAAACAATTTCATTCCCTCATGTTTCGTTGTTTTTTTCACCATCTTTTTATTAGATTTACCAAGGATTCATGTCCGGATGACTATTTATAACTTCCATTGCATTCTGATCTATATCTGTAATGCCGATCCCACGCTAACAATAACACGAACTTAAACGACCCCAACAACACCAACTAATAGCTTCCGACAGTATCTGTCCGCCGCTAATGGACGGCTACCAAACTTCACCCGGATAGGGCCCACGGAAAGGATAGCAGACACAAAACGATATGTTCCCATTATCCAATCAGTAAATCATCGAATTCGTTACAAATGGCACGCATACCTTCACGCCTCAGACACACGTGTGCGCTGACATCCGGTGCCGAGAGCGCGGACGGACATGACAAGCCGTGTAGTACATCCTGACACGCAACACACACCGACCGGCATCATATCTCGCAATCTGCTGCATGTCTTTGTCCACACCGACACGTAGCCGCCACCTACTACGGGGCATGAAGTGTCAGAACTCTGCGGGCAGAACTTAGATCTAAGGGTCATGTAATAAAATGCATACGCTACGTTACCTCCAGGCAGGTGTTTGGGTGTTTTTTGATCACTGACGCTGGCACGAACCGACTAACAGGTTGGAGACTTCATTTTGAGTGTTGTTTTGGTTTCCTGGCCAGAAGTATTCCAATTTTGTACCGATGTACCAATTTGCTGGAACACGTAACATTTTATTCCGCTTGCATGTAGGATACACTTTTTAATTTGCTGCTCGATATTGCAGCTCCTTAGCACCTCTTAATCAGCAGCTCATCATCACTAAGTCACTAAACACTGCACTTAAAATGAAATCCTTGATACTGCTTTATCTCCTAAGCAACATCCTAAATAATCACATCATCACAATCACATTCTCTAACCACCGGTTGAAACACTTCGCTCCTCCAAAGTCTCAATCACGCACTAACCCGATCGTACGTCGCATTCGAGCGCCATCGCTTCATCTCAGCCCATGTCCGACGTAGTCGCGATTTGGTGAGGTACTGACTTTCGCCAAACATTCGGGCCGTGCTTTCGGTTCGCTTACTACCGACGACCGCTGACGAAAGGAACGGTTGCCGAAACGCAAAACTCTACTACCAGTAACGTGCTTACAGCACGTGCCCGAACCGTTGTAATACCGCACGCCGGTGCCTCCCGCTACACGTGTTCTTGCTACACGGGAGACTCCCATGTTTGGGAGAAAGATTGCCATCGTTGTTGTGGCACCACCGACTACAACCGAACGGTTGCGGCCGCCGGTGCTCGTTCCCTTCTCAAGGTTTGGAGTGTTGGAAAACTTGTGTCCTGACAAGAACTGCATTGGACGTAAAATATGTCCGCCATGAACGTGCTATTATTATGTCATTTATAAAGATCATGCATGCGCGGCGCATGATGAAGCGGTGACCCTAATATTGTTATGATATCTGTAAGATCTGACACACGAGTACCGAGCCATTAACTGGCGGGAGTTTCCCCGGAGCTATAGAACAATGTCCCTAGCGCTGGAACCGACCAGGATTCAGCGCTGAAACGGACGGGTGAACCTAAAAGCGGGTTAAACTCATTTCGTTCCAATATTGATTAGACAAATATAATTTCAACACGGACAGGCCAAAACCCGATAATAATAATGCAAAACCACGAACCACGCCACGTGCCGGGGGAAGACAGGGGGAGTCCCCTAATTTCTTTCCCCTCCCGTAAACACCAGCGCGGTTGGAATTCATCAGACGAAAAAGTTTATAATTTTCATTATACCCAGTCAATCGTTTGGCATGCAACCCAGCGGTCTGGCTTCGTCCGTCGTGGTCCGCGGTAGTCTGTTTGGAAATTATGGCCAAGTTTAGTGGAAGTTGGCACGAACCCATGAGCCAGGCTCTGGGACAGGGCCCACCTTGGGTGAGGCTGGCGGGGACTCTTCATTTCAGTACCTTACAGCCAAAGTTACCACTTTCGACAAACCCGAATGGGGTTGCGGTACGGTACGGCATAGGCTACTGCGGGTTAAATAAGTTATGAGGCCTTTGGGCGAGCCTGGGGAATGACAGAAGAACTTCAACAATTTTTAACCGCTTCCATCTTTATTGCTATTTAAATGGTTTCAAGAAGTCTCCGGTCTTATCGCCAGTCACGACGAGTAGTAATTCCTACTGTCCGCATTCGTTTCGTTTCCGCGTCATGCAATCTGCAATTGTTGATGTTTTTTCAATCGTTCGGAACGCAATTCGGCGAACGGTTAAGTGAAATTATCGAACTGATTTCGCGAGTCCAGCCCACCACCCAACGGGGCCGGGGATCGCACGTGCTATGTGCGGCTAACAAGTGACCTCCAATTTTTCGGATTCGAAGTTGAAAGTCACGGACTCAACCCCCCGAAAAACAGTCCGTGATAGTGCAAGTGATTCGCGGTGTCAGCGTGAATGGATGGCGAAACTTGAGGCCTAAAATTTCCCACCAGCAACCCTCGGTGTGGAAGAATTGCAAAACAGCGGCAACAGAAAAATGCACAAAAAACATCAACAGTAGTGCGAGCCGGCGATGTCAAGGACGACGCCTCGTTCGAAACGTCTGTGCGGGTCGTTCGACGATTGGAATAGTAGGCTGCAATAAACCCTTAACGTGTGAGCTGTGCCTGATAATGGGACCCGCGCTTTTTATGCGTTCCAATTCGTTACATCAACTGACAAACAATCCTAATTGCCTCAGCTTGATAATTTTAAGAGGTCAATACGTCTATTAAATACTTCATCTGTACGTTCACTCACCACTCAAGGGTTAATTGCGATGCATTCGAGCATAATCGTTGCTGAAAATCCCTTTTCCGCATTGCTGCACACAAGCATGGATCGTGAAACCTGCAAGCAGTGCTGATAATAACAGGCATCCACCAATATGCACCGTGACTACCCAGATACACGTTAACATTTCATCACAACTTCACTATCGACGTCGAAAACCGCACGCCAGTTTGGTCAAACCTGTTTTGTATAACGATTCCGTATCGCGCCGAAATAGCTCAGTTGGGAGAGCGTTAGACTGAAGATCTAAAGGTCCCCGGTTCAATCCCGGGTTTCGGCAGACCTAGAGTTTAACGATTTATCTCATCTCATATTGCAAATATAGAAGAGAACGTCTTTTTTTAAATCGCGGAAGTTCTCTTCTTCACGATCACGTTTAAAGAAAAGGAAAGAAGGAGGATGTGAGGAGGAGGAGAAAAATAAGTACGTTATTTACATGTTTGGTTGAATATTCATTACAATTTAAACAGGTAGCAGTCAGTAGAAGCAAAGAACGCCTTATAAACGGATAATTGAATTACGGATAATTTGCACTTACCGTATTCTCTGCAAATTGATGAGACCTTGTAAGATGCGTCCGTTTTTTTTTGAAATTATAGGAGATGATTTCTTATAGAATGATATATCTACAGCTTGGCTCTACCCACAAGTCTGAACATAAAATGTAGCGTATCAAAGCGAAGTTCACAAAGACGAGAACACGCAGTTCTCATCGATCTGCTTTAAGTCTGGTCGATGTACCTTCGTCACCAAAGAATGTCACAGAATGCTGCCCCAATCAAAAAAAGGTGCTGATAACAAGCTGCCTGCCAAACATTCTACTTTTCGCTGGCACTAATGGCACCACCATGAAGGAGCTCCACGATGGCTGGCCAATAGGAATCCTTCTTTCAGCGTTTCAAGCCGTGCCTGGTCGGTTGAAATGAACAGTATAATTTATGCCGCTAACGATCTCCGCGCCACATTATTATGCACAAATTCTCTTGACGACGGTCGTGAGATACATCTCGCCCAACGTGGCAATGTGGTTGTTATCTTCCCGCGCTTCACCGGTCGGTACGAAAATGTGCAGAACGGATGACCTCGACCGAAACCGTCGTCGGCGATCGGGCGGGCGTCTTGGGTCAGACTGACGACGGGTCGGGTCGGGAAAAGCGTGAACTCGCCGCGCGCAAAGCTGGTTCATCGAACCAGTCCGCGTTCTTCCGTTCTTAGGTGCCTTGCGGACGCAACGAAAGCGAAACTAGTTCTGGTCTCGCCAGCGCGAAACAGGTTACTGGTGCCGGATGGCGTTTTGGAGCATCTTGTGGCGAAACCTGCCCCGGCCGGGTGGATGGACGATCCACAAAAGATGCATTATAAATAGGTCAGGCTAGAAAAGTGACACTGTTAGTTCGAGTTTGGCAGCTGTTCGCGAATATCCAATCCCCGATATCGTAGTGTTCCGATTGTCCACAACGAAGATGGTCTCGGTCCGTTCCAGTGCCACCGTGCTGGCGATGCTGGTGTTGGCCAGCAGTGTAGTTCACAGTGCTCCACAGAAGAAGTACCCCTTCACGAAGCCACGCTTGGCACCGCCGGAACCAGAACCAAAGGAAGCGAGCGTCGAGGAAGCGGACGATGCCACCTCGCAGGAAACCACCGACGAGCCGATCGAGAAGATCCAAGCCAAATCCGCCCAGTACTCGTACGACACGTCCGTGAACGATACGATCAACGATCACACGATCATGCGCCAGGAGGAACGCAACGGACTGTCGCTGAAGGGCATGTACTCGTACAGTGACGGGTTCTTCAAGCGCACCGTCCACTACGAAGCCGACGACAAGGGCTACCGGGTGGTGAAGGAAATCAACATCCCGATCGGCAACGGGCCCCAGGTGGACCCGCACGGTAAGGCCGATGTGTCATCGTCCCTGACCGGCTCGTACTCCATCACCGCCGACGACATTGCCAAACCGAAGCGCAAGGGCGTCCCGAATGCGTCCGAGGAGGCATCCGAGGAGGCAGCCGCCGACTCGGCCGAAAGTCAGGAACGGTCTGCGGAAGATGATGCCGAATCGGGAGAGGAGTCTCAAAAACAGTAGGATTTCATGCTAGAGTCAATAAAGCAGCTCGTGTTATTTATGAACGAAGTGAAGAGACCACTTTTGCGTTTGTTTGGCGAGCACTCTGCGTCAGCGAGTCCCTTCGAATATTTAAAGACCTGTTGAGCAATATAGTAAATAAATCTTAAACATTCCAAAAGCGAATACGGGCTGGTGGTGGTAGGAAGATATTTGTTGACGTTGACGGCCAGTCTTGCTATAAAAATCTAGTTTTTTGGGATCATCTTTTGGGCTCCAAATGGTTTTATGTTTTTCACGTTCAAAGTTTTAAAGCATCACGGATTTTAAATTTTAAATTTAGATATATTAGATTTTAATTTAGATTTAATTCTATAACACAAAAACACTCCCACGTAAACACACACTGGGCCATTTTTTAAATGCACAAATTTAGTCATTTATTTCCACGATCCTACACTTTTTCGACTCGATCATCACTTCCGCTCACTTTGCTCGCTCCTCAGGCGCGAACACACTTCGGCTTCTTGGTAGACGGATCGGTGCCGCACTTCTCGAACGAGTTGCACTTGGTGCTGCCACAGTACGATCCGGAACCTCCGGAACCATCTGCACGGTGGGGACGGAGCCATTTTGAGTCGAAGCAAACCGGAAAGAAAACATGACAAGGTAACCAAAACAACGGGTGGGACCGTTTAGAATGAATAGTTAAGCCAATTGTAATAAGACGTCGGTTGTGTATGGAGTTTAGCGTGTGGTCAAATCGATTTCATAAATGCCAATCTAATGTTACGTTTCCCAAAAACGGTCGATCTCGTCAACTGGTTAATCGTGCGTAATGTCGCTGAATCAGTGAGCTGAACCGGAACGGCGATCCTCCCGGCTGTGAATTACTTACACTTATTGTCCTGCTTGAGCTTGCTCCGTTCGACGCACGATTTGCGGTTGCACGAGTTGGAGCAGCATTTACCACCGATATCGGCACAGTCGCGATCGCTCAGACAGGTCGGTGAGCAAGAAGCCACCTTAGAAGCCAGCGGACACTCTCCATTGACTGCGGCCGGAAGGTTACGTAAGGGTTAGGGTAAAACGATCGTTGACATAAGCAGGTCCCCCGGACGAAAACTTACCGGCTTCATTTTGCACTATCAGCATGCACAGCGTAAGGGCTACGGCAAGTACGGCGAACTTAGCTGTCGACGAGAAAGATTATGCGCATGACCGTGAGAATATCACCAAAGTTATCACCGTCCTCCTTACCCATTGTCGCTGCAAAGTGGTTGCGAATTGGTGATACTGCGCTGGAAGAAGTTCGGCACTGGTGATCGTGTGTCACTCTCAGCGGAGATTACAAAATAGACTGATCCAGACGACGGCCCAAGCTGCTGGAGATAAGTTGTAAGCGCGTATTTGAAATTTCTCCCACCACACACGGGCTCCGTATCGATGGCACGAACTATAGGAAAGGTTCTCTGCCTTGCTGGGCCAAAACAGATCTTGTGGCAGTGCTAATAAATATTCATACGCCAGGAGTCATAAAACAATCCGTCAAACAGCTGGAGAAGCATTTGTTTTCCAGATGTCCAGAAAATGAATTTCAAAGGCGCATCGCAATGTTGCCATCGGTTGCAACCTTTATCATACCCCAGCGAATGGGGATTACCCGTAACAAATGTTCCGTACCTTCTTACCTCTCCCATCAGTTCCGGATCGAAAAGTTTGAAACTGGTTTCTTCCCTACGCCTGGCGCAACGTGGGAGGGAGGCGCAATGTATCGATTTCAAGGGAGCTTCTACTAGCACACGCGCGAATAATTACCTGAAAGCACTGCACACTACGATTGAAAATCACGCGGTACAATTTTAATAATCACAACTTTATTCAACAGTTCATTAGGACAGAGAATGGCACATCACATAACGTGTACAACGCACATCGAAACGGTGTCTAACAAGTACCTTTGGTAAATATTAATAAAAAACAAACGGTGACATTAAAACATGCATCAATCATCGCTCGACGACTATGACACTTCCGCTGGCCATCTTTTATCGTAAAGGCCATATCCTCTAACACTCCCCCTAGCCGAAGGCATCGTTAATTGTAGACTCCCCATGTGAAGATGTTGGCCATCCGTCGATCACGTTTCTCGTAGCTCGTATCCCCTCCAAGAGCGCAGTGGTAGCTGATGGCGCTTGCTTTTATTGCCCTGCGGTATGCACGCGACGTGCACGCGCCAACGAGGCCTTAGCATTGATTTTACGATACGCGAAACGGCCGCTAAACGCGGTGAAGCTTGCGTCGACCACGCAGGTTTTGATGTGGTTGTTATTGAAGGCGCAGGAACGATACCAGCACACGACGAGGTTGGGGATGGATGCTTTGCGTTTCAATTAATAACACTTTTGGTAGGACTTTGGTGTCCAACATGCCCAGCAATGCGGTTCTTTGATGGCTGCAAATGCTGCAACCCTCAGGATTGTTGGGATCACAACAACACTTAAATATCGCAAGTTTGTGCGTTTTTTTTTGTTTGTTGCGCATGGTTTAAAAGCAGCCTACACAATCATTGTACACCGAGGACGAACATGAATATAGCAGTAAGTTTATGGCTTGTTAAACTGGCGACTTCTCCTGACCCTCGTACTCATCCTTCGAGAGTTCGTGCAGTAGCTTGTACTTCTCTGCATCGGTCAAGTTGATGTAGCTATTGTTTTCCATCAGCTCCTTCTTGATGCTGTACACCAAATCGCACGGCAGCTCGACGTTCTTCTCGTTCTCAATCTGTACCTCGGTCGTGTGCTTGATCTCCACGCTTCGAATCGATGCCGTTTCCTCGCGGTCCGGTTCGACGACATCATCGCCTACGGTTACGGCTGCCACCGTCTGTTCGTTCTGCTCGCCAGCATCCTCTACCGGATCGATCGATTTGAAGCCTTGCATCAGCAGCTGCACCGCCGCCGACTCCTGCGGTAACGCTTGGATGACCGTTTTCAGCAGCTTCGGTGAAGTCGGATCGTGCGGGTTACGGATCACCACATCCACCTCGCTGCCCCTCGTGTCGATGCTCTGCTGCGATTCCGCCTTCTCGCGAGCAGCATTCTTACGCATCAGACTCTTGGCGCGCTTCTTCAGGATGGCCTGCGCGTTCGGGTAGTACACGATCGCCTCGTTCAGATCCGATTTCGACAGCACGAACAGATTCGAGAAGCCTTTCGAGCGGACGTCGGCCGTCCGGCGGTTTCCTTCCGCCCCGTTGATCGCGAGCAGACTTATCTCACCGAACACGGAACCCTCGTACAGTGTCGCGAGCACCACATCGTTCCGCGGGCCGCCCATCACCTGCACCTGGCCCGTCTTCACGATGTACATCTCCTTGCCGACCTCCCCCTTGCGGCACACGAAATCCCCCGGCAGGAAGGTGACCGAGCGGAGCTTCAGGACCAGCTCGCGCAGCAACGCCTCCTCGCAGTCGGCAAACAGCTGCACCTTGGATAGGGTCTGTATGTGGACCGAGATGGCGATGTCGGTCTTCAGGTTGGCCGGCAGCGCGTCCATGATGTGCGTCTCGTCCAAACACTTCTGCTGCTCCCAGGTGAAGGTGAACCACATCTTAACGCGCCGCTGCAGGTCGGTCGGCAGGTTCAGCCGGCGCATGTACTCGAGCGTTTCGTCGACCAGCTGCTTGTACTCGGACTTGGAGCGTGTCGCCGTCGCGATGATATCCCGTATCTGGCCGATGAGCAGCGCGAACACGAACACACCCATCAGCCAGGCGGCCGTCATGAACATCAGTTCACCCTCCTTCTCCGGTTTCGGGTTTTTGCCGATCGAGGTGGCCGTTTTGGTGGCGAAAGCGAAACACCGCACGTACGCGTGACCCTTGTTGTTGAACACCCACCGGTTGGATCCGAGCCCTGGCAAAGGAATTACCGATCGTAATGAGAGCATTTCCAGTGACACTTGTGACATGCTGTTCTTGTTACCTTGGTAAGCACTGTAGGCATAGTAGGCACACGCCGTCAGATGTATCATGTACAGCATGTACGTTAATGTTTTCACTACACGAATCTAGAACGAATATTAGTGTGCTCAGTTACTAGTGTGCTGGATAGATCACTTTCCCAAACTTACTATATGCGGTGAAGATATGACTCGGTCGATCAGTTTGAAAAACTCCCAAAAGCTTTGTATTTTCAGGAGTCTTGGCGCACGGAACACAACGTGCTCGGTACCGAAGCGTAGATACAACAGATCCAATGGGACAAGCGCTAGTAGATCCATCTGAAATGGGTTCACAGCATGTACTTATTTTTCCCCAATGAATGTACCAACACATTCCTACCTTAAACTGGAGCTTACGGATGTAGTTCTTGCGCGTCAGGTTCTTATCCTTCACCCAGAAACCCTCGTACAGGTACATCAACCGATGCTTGACAAACAGGATGTCCAACAGGTAGATTACGTCCGCGCAGATATCCATCGCGATCCAGTACTTGGTGTTTTCCGGCGTTTGATAGGGAAACGACGATCGGAGTGGTATAACCCACGCGTTGTACAGGAACGACAGCGACACGATAAACAGCCAGGCGATGTAAAACTTTCCTTGCGGGTCAAGCACATGGTCGCTGCGCCCACCGCAACAGAAGATCGGACAGAACAGGTAGTGGCTGCAGCCGGGTGTTTCGGTCGCCGATTGGAGCGTTAAGGCGGAATTTTGTATCGTACGCTCTGTGGTTGAGAGAAAGGAGGCGACTTTTAGTGATCGACATCGACAAGAACGGTCCCATTTACTTACGATTAACGTTGTGCTTTTGCATCGAAGGTGCGGTTGAAGGAGCACTGGCACTGCTGGACGGTGTTGGGGGTATTTCTAGCTTGCTGCGCATTTTTCTGGTACGCTCCGAGAAGCGGCTGGCGAGGTGGCGCAACCTGACCGTAACAAAATCGTTCCCATTCGCTGGCATCATCTCCGAAGGGCACCTGATGCAGAGGAGAATTAGGATCCGTCTCTATCGACACTTCCCTTACTACTTACGCGGAATTACGTCTATCCTCCATTGGATCCATGGACATTCCATTGGCATTCTCGATGCACTGGCTATTATCTCCACACTCAATTTCGTTCGCAATTACGCTGGAAGCTACCGGTACGGCCGGTGCGGGTGCTTCATCTTCACACAGTGACGTACCAGCCGATTCCGTGACGCACATCTGCAAGCTCTCCACCGGTGTATCCACCGAGCTGGACCTGGAGTCCAGCCCATCCTGCTCGCCCGTCGTGTAGTGCTGATGCTCCAGCTTCACCAGCATATTGCTCTCGTCGTTTATAATCCGCTTGACCAGCTCGTGCGTACTTCGCAAGTTCGAGACCGCATTTTCAGCCTCCTGGCAACCGATCTTCCCGTTTCGGAAGTACAGCTTCGACTTGTATCCCCCTTTAGGGCTGAACGACTTGATGCGCCGTTTCTGCGTAATGTTTACCTTGTAGGTCGGTGAGCGCAGCACCTTCCTCTGGCCGTCCGGCGTTTTTGTGATGACCCGGTTGAAGCACTTCTTCGTCGGGCTGCACTTGCTCCGGATGAGCTGCATCGTACGTTCGGCCGCTTTCCGCTGACGTTCCCGCAGCGACAGCTGCTCGTCCTGTTCACGCTCCCGCCTCAGTATGTCCTCGGTGACGCTGATAAAGTCCTCCAGCTCGCGAATGTCCTTCGAGATCTCCTCGAAACTTTTGTGTAGCTTCACCTCGTCGCGACTGCCGGTACGCGCTAAGGCACCGCTGGAACCACTCGTCCAGGCTGGTTGGCCCGGGATAACCGGCCGGGAACCGAAGCGCCCGTATCCATTTCCGCGCGACCACCCCTGGAACGGGGACAGGGGCGGTGGTGGCGGTGACCTTGGCGGCCAACCACCGTCCAGCGAGAGCACCGTCTCCGAACGGGAACGATTCGAGAGCTCGACGCTCAATGGCGCAGAGGTGGACATCGTGAGCGACCAAGAAAGACTACGGCGAGTTGTGTGGCGTTCAGTGAATCATGTTGCCCAGTAGCTCCCACCCCATTGCGGTTTGCGTTGATGATGGCCGTGAACGCTGGAAATATCACTCTATATGGCCATCAAGCGTATTGCGACCGTATGGAAGGGTAGTTAAAAACACGATGCGACTGGTGATGAATATCAAACGAGCTTGCAAAGGCCACAAGCACTCGCAAACGAAACCACGCTTAGACTACGAGACGCATGAAGTCCCACTCGATGCAAAATCGATACCGCAGTTAAACACTTTTCGCTAAAATTGTCCTTATAATACCGTAATTCGATATCGCGCTCGGAGAACGTTCCTCCTTTCCACAGTGTTTTACCTGTTCTGTAGCGAAAAGGATACACATCTACGAATGGAATGGATTCTGCGCATGATCAAAACATGCAACTTGTTTCGATATGGAATCAACATTTTGGCGGAATGAAACGGCAAACGGAGGTTTGTTTACCATGCAATTGGAACGATAACAGATTAGTGACCATTTGGGTACGTTTGACGACTAATTGTTGTCGTTTAAATACCAGGATGAAACCAGAATCGAACCAACTCAATTTTGTAAAACCCGTTGTACAGATGGAATAAACACCCCAACCAGGTTTTAACCACAATGTTCACTGACTGATCTTTATTATCTTTCGGAAAAAAACGTACTAACGTGTACCAGTGAAAGTGTGTACGAATGAATATTCAAATAGAGCAAGACACGTTTCATTAGAAATTCTTTAATACGTCATGTACATTTCTTTAAGTAGAAATAGAGAACCTGCGTAGGTTCGCATCCGACACAATCCACCTAAGTCTAATTTAATTACACTTTCGGTAGCATCATTAAACAGCGTCTTTGTACTCGTTTGAATTAGCAATAACTAGCAAATGAACGTAATAAAATGAGTGTTCACGAAAACAATGAAGGAAAAAGAAATGATTCGACGGCTTAGCCGCCCCTGATATGGCATTACTTTTGAAACTTGTAATGCTTCTTATTGTTACTGACGTGCACGTTTAGCTTCAGCTGGAACTCTTCTGCCAAGTTCTGCAGGATCGTCACCTCCTTCTCGGACAGTCCGTCCGGCAGTGGCAGCGTGCTACACATTTCATCGTCGAGAAACTGCTTCATCGAGTCCTTCACGTTATCGACGAACGTGGTTTCCTCCTTCGAAACCTCCTCCTTCTTCTGTGCGGCAATGCCAAAGGCACGCGACCATATCATGCGCTCCTCCTTCTGGTGCTTAGCGGAGTACTCGTTCAGTTCCTTCAACGTTTGTTGGATGTTTTCGTCGCGCGGTTCCAGCTGCTGGGCACGCAGCAAGCTCTTGCGCGAACGATCGTACTCGCCGAGCTTCAGTAGAGCTTTCCCCTCCTGGTACAGGATTTTGGCGTTACAGGTAATATCGCACAGTCGCTTCAGCTCGTTCACCATCCGGCACGCGTCTTTTGGCTGGTCGCGACGATTGTAACACACGGCCAGGCTGGTGTACAGGGTAATGAGCGTTTGCTGCTGTTCGCGTTCTTCCTCCTCATCTTTCAGATGGCACATCTGCAGCGTATCGACCGCCTCGAGATACTTTACGATGGCATTCGGGACCAGATTGCGCTTGAAGCAATCTTTCGCATACTGGCGTGTTTGTGCCACCTTGTCTTTTACCATCGCGTACGTTCGCCGCTCGGTTTCGTCGAGCTTCGTCAGTGCCTCACCATCGTATGCGGGGCTGGCACTGATGAGCCGTATTACGAACAGTCCGTCCGCTTTCGGTTTAATGCGGGGTGGGCAACCCACCTCGCCGTACAGCGCCTGGTAGGAGATGACGAACTGTGCCTCCTCGCTAACACGCATCGTCCGGACGGCTTCTTCCAGCCCCACCAAAACATTATACTCTCCCAACACGAACCGGAACGGCTTATCGCGCAGGGTCGTCGAATCGAAAGGTTTGGTTTCGCCCTCGAAAAACGCATTGTAGTCGATCATGACACGCATCTTGTCCGACAGCAGCTCACCGACGCCCGCTTTCGTAATGCGCTTGTGGACATGCTCGGAAATCGGTTCCATCGCGGCGCGAAGCTCCTCGAACGTGCGATCCCACGGCGACAGCAACTGTTTGTACTTTTCCTCATCCTCGTCCGCGCTTCCATAATCGTCATCGATAAAATAATCATCGCCCTGATTGTCGTCCTTGAACTCGGTGTCGATTTGGAATTCTGTACCGTTTGTTAACAGATCGCTGCAGAAAATGTGAGGTTTAAATGTGATTAATCAATGGTTATGTTTCAGTTTTTCACTGCAACCATCGTTACCTGATATTGATCGGTGTTTTTAACGCATTTCCGCTGTCCATTTTACGAGTCTTACCGAAAACTTCGAAATCAACGTGCTTCTGAAAAATGGCTTCTTTCCCGTGAAATAATTGCGCTGAAGTAAACAATTGCCGGTAGAATTTTGTTTTGTTTTCTGCTGTCAAATCGGTGGGACGTCAAAGTAGGTTGAAATGTTGTCTTGTTTATCTTGATTTTTCATTTA
>JXXB01036916.1:0-14200 GCA_000956275.1 Anopheles koliensis | reverse complement strand
CGGGAGGAGAGTGAAAAACACGACAATGATGCCGTTGGCACTGGTTGCCACTGGTCTGAAGTGAGCGAATATGATGGGAGCTGTCGATGGGGAAAATTAATTCCCACCCACTTGCTGCCGCGTCCTGTCGCCCGGTTTCTGTGCCGTGACGAACAACCGAATCGAATCGATATTAAGACCCGCAGCACCGTATGCATGACACGGAAAATTGGCTCTGGATGAGCGCGAGATGGTTTTATTTTTTTATTTACCCCATGTAACGCTCAAGATACGCGCCGCGCGGTTAGGTTCACCAAATTTGCGTCCTTAAGAGAAAAACTCGGGTTTGTTGTCAGTCGCAGGAGGTCGTGCACGTCAAGACGTCGCTGAAGAGACGGGCTCCATTCCATCTTTTGACGAACGAAGCTCAAGAAGAGCAACCGGGCGTGCTGGTGGAGTGCTGTAGGTCGTTAATTTCTTCATCTCCTGTGCGGTTTGGTTCCGACCGTGCCGGGATCAATTAAATTACGCATCAACTGCACGAACCAACCAACCACTTGGCACCAATTTGCCGGGTGGAAAGGTCCTCGAAGGATCAATCGTGCCCGTGTGCTGAGACTGCTAAGACAACATGGAGCACCAGCAGAAGGAGTAGCGGCTATAGTTTGCGTGTGATAACGGATGGCACTTTCTTCACACACACACTGGTTTTCTGCAATTCCGATCTTCTGCGCTAGTAAATAACTGAAAAAAACCACCGACTCGCGAACGAACCTCTCACGTATTCAATTGAGTAATCCAATCGAGCTCATTGAATCCACCCAAAATTGGATCGCCATTTGGAGCAATATCAAACAAAAAAAAAAAAATACGTTAATTCCGCTAGTCTCCCGTATTTCAACCGCACAATTTACGGGCAGATGACGCACGGCCCGCTTGCTTCCTACGTCAGCAGAACTCGCCGGAGCGTGGATTCGTGACATTTCAACATCGACCACAAAGATGGCGTGAATGTGTCGGCGGAACAACCATCTTTAATGAACTGTTCTGTTCTGTAGAATTCTAATGTTTCGGTATCTTCATTGGGGTTCCTGTGGCGTTTTCAGTTTTTATGGAGGTTCTTTCCGGGATGTGGACATATTCCATACTTTCATGGCTACTAAGAATTAATTTTTATACACAGAGCCGTGTTGCCTTGGGAACCTTCAGTGTCATCGCTTTACTACCGATGAACTGTCATTCTGCTTTGTTTGTTTTGTTGTGTCATGTTTTGAAGATGTTTTCATTACTAAATTCTAATAATATTATGATATCCAACTGTATAATGGAGGCTTAAAGTGTTTCTATAAACTTTTGTGCGTCCATTTTCATATTGCTAGTTATCCTTGAGTTTTTTTCGGACATCTCCGAACAATTTCATCTTTCATAAGCTGAAACGATCCAAATCTACCCAAAAGGTTCATCTGACCGATGTTGGAATGCAACAAACATTCCCCAATACATTCCATCGCCGATGATACCCACTGATGACATCGGATGTAAACCCCTTTTCCATACGCTTTACTGGTCATTTAGTCTGGGTCGGATTCAATCGATTGAGATTCCACCCTACCAGTGGGAGTTGCCGTTCGTATTGAGATTTTAACTACAGCTTCCTGTTCTCTTTCTCTCGCTCTCTTTCTTCTAGTAATTTCTCCTCGGAAAGAAGACCACGTCCCGGTCGGGGATCGCCACAGAGATGATGCACTACAAAAAGGGAAAGAACGTGGAGGAAGAACTGTCGCAGGAGCAGATTCCGATCGAGGTGCTACCGAAGCAGTTTCTCTGGATGCATGTGAAGGGTGGTTCGGCGGTGCAGAATCTGATCGAGTACGCGAAGAAAGCACTGGAGGACGGTACGCACCGGTCGGTCGTGTGGAGCGGTTCCGATGCGGGTGTCGGCAAGGCGGTCAGCTGTGCGGAGATCCTTAAGCGACACTTTGAGCTTCACCAGGTGACACGGGTTTGCTATCGGAAGTACGTTTCCAGCAAGATCGTGATACATTTGAAGGTCCCTGATACGCTTCCTTCCTTTACACAGAGTCGAAGAGTTCTGGGACCCACAGGAGGACGGTTTGGAGCAGATCGTCGCCAAGCGAAACATACCCTGCGTGCACATTCTAGAGTCGCTGGATGAAATCGACCCACAGACGCTCGGTTATCAGCATTCGAAAACGGCGGGAGGTTTCTGGACGGGTGCTGGCCTCGGTAGGCCCTCCGAAACGCCCCGCAAACGACCCCAGGGACAGCGCGGGAAGGAAGGCGGAGGAGGAGCCGATAGGAAGGGCAACTACTTCACCGGACCGCAGCTCAAAAAGAAACCCAATCGACACTATGCGAACGGGGAAGGGAATGGAACGGCGGGCAATGGTGGTGGAGGCGGCAACCGACAACAGCAGAACAACGCGCAGCACGGAAAGGGACGGCCGCAAAGAGATGGCAGCGGTGGAGGCGGCGAAGCGGGAACCTCGCGGAACAACAAAGGCAAGGGTGGCAATAAAAAGAAACCGAACAATGCGGAAGGAGGAGGACCACGGCAACAGGAGCGAAGAAAATCGGACCCGGATCGAAAGGATAACCAAAGCGGTGCGAGTGGTTCCGGTAATGCGTGAATGGAATTGGAACTGAAGATGCAAGATCTCGCCAGGATCCCAGTGTTGTATAAACGAATAAAATTGTACGAAACTTTTAATTCGTAAAACTTACTCGAAAGCATAAATAATGCTATGAATGCTTTCTTTCTGTTAAACAGTACGGAAGCGGTGCAAAGAGCATACGTATGGGCTGCTTTTAGTGAGCAGATGTAAATAGAGTGACTTCAATATGTAAAACACATGACACTAAGATGTCCCAGCAGAAAGCAGCGATTGTAGCTGATAAATAAATCGTTCGAGTATTAGTAACGCGTTTTGTAATTATTAATGAGAACTTTGCTAAACACGCTTGGTTAAGGTCCTTCTCCACTGCACTGCATGCCCATTGTGGACATGTTCGGATAAGCTAACCCGCGTAAAACCGCTCATGGAACACATTCAACCAGGCATTCGTGAAAGTATTTGATAAATGGATTTTTATTACGCTTCTACACACGTACCGTGTTTTCATCTTACCGTGTGGGGGTGTGTAAGTTCCTGGTGTAAGTGCATCGGGTATGACGCTTTTTTCACGGATTTGTATTTTTTTTTTGCTTCCGTTTCTCGAACGATGCCACCGATACCTATACTGGAAACGCAGTGATGCGGTTTCATTTACGTTTTGCTTTCTGGTGGTGTAATGTTTTGTCTATTGGCATACACGATTTTGTTCGAAGTGGATTTTGTTGTGAGTGTGTGTGTTTGTGTAGATTTCACGTTCCCATGCTTCGCCGCTTAAAATTAGGATGTCCGATTGTAAGAGATAGAGAGGGAGTGAAAGGAATTGTAAAAAAAAAACAAACAAATGAGAACTTTTCCACGGCTACATCGAACACCGCATGTGGTGGGGAAAGAAACGCAACGCCTATTTCGATTGTCGAAAAGCTAAAACCGAACACATTCGCTCGAATCCCTCGCCTCTCCACGTTTTATCCTTCTATTTTTTGTATTATGTATATATTTTGCTTGCATTTTTGTTTGTTTGTTTTGAAACACATCGTAACATCCATTTCCCTCGTCCCTACCGAGATTGATTTCCATTATTGCTTTGAACATGAGGGGAAATAAAACCGCAGCATCAACGGTTGTATCGTGAGAGGTTAGCTCCTTCCCTGTTGTCATTCGTTCTGTTCTGGCAGGATCCTTCTACCGCCTACAAGTGCAACACTCGAAGAAATATTCCTGTGGCATACGTTTGGAGAATCTCCAAC
This sequence comes from Anopheles koliensis, assembly GCA_000956275.1. NCBI lineage: Eukaryota > Metazoa > Arthropoda > Insecta > Diptera > Culicidae > Anopheles > Anopheles koliensis. The sequence goes on along the minus strand of JXXB01036916.1, from coordinate 10,338 downwards.
TCTGCCCTTCGACCGTCCTCTAGGACTCTTATTGTGTTCGTTTTGTGTTTAGATTTTTTTTTTCGTGTGGATTTGTTCAATTAAATAATAGCTTCACTATTTATACATGTATATATAGTAGGTATAATCCAATACATTACGAGTTTTCCTTTATGTTAATGTTCTGCGCATTGTTTGCCGTTGTTAATATCTTTTGCTATAAGGTTTGTATTGTTTTGTTCTTTAATATATTCCGCACCGCGCACTACCACACATCAATGTCCTGTTTTTTTGTAGCACACGCGTAATTACTAGTAAAATAGACTAGTGAAAGGAAACACTCAAACGTTTCTGCTTTTCGGCGATCGGACGTAGTGGTGGTGGTGGTGGTGGTGGAGCTTGGCTAGTGGTTTGCTTCATACGAACTTCGCTCAATACACTTAACACGATGCAAGAAGAATCTCCCGTACGCAGCACGGTACACGATACGTTAGGGATACTCATTCGGTATGAAAAGTAGGGGGGTAGAAACTAAAAGAGAGAGTAACTATAAATAATTTACGTTTAAGCCACGAAGGTGGAAAAATCAAAAGCATTAACTCGATAGCAGAATTTTGCGTTCACTCACGCCAGTTCACGGTGTTGTACGTACAGCCGCGTCTGCAGTTCGCGGTAGGCTGTGATTTTGTTTGTCGTGTCGCGGGCAACGCGTACTTGTCTTGCAGAGTTTACACGGGAGCTACATTTGAGTAGATATATCTAATTTTGTTTTCACATCGAATAGTCGCACAAAATTATGAAAATGACGCGCGCACAAACACTCACACACACGAGTACTACACCGGTCGTATTTGTTTTTTCTTTCCCTGCACGCATCGCGCTCGTTTAGGCTTCACTTTCGCCCGGTGTAAGCTCACATTCCGGAATGGGAACGATAAGATTCTCCTTCGACATGAGCGTGTACTTCGTGACGAAGTTCGTAAATCGCAGACAGAGCGATGTTTCCTCCTCGAACTCGTTGAATATTCGCCGATGATGGAAGTAGGCGTGTGAGAAAATTCGATACACACGCCGACAGACCGAGCCTAGCTTCGCAACCGACGAATCCTTGATCGATACCCTGAGTAAAAGGGAAAAAAAATGGTAAAATAGTAACTTGATTGAGTATCTACTTCGCAGATGGAATTCGCTTGGAAGTCATCGCTAGCCTTACCTGCTGGGAAAATACTTATTACTATTCAACAAGCACGCGGCACCATCGAGCGTGTGCCGGGTATAATCAATTGCCGGACACTCTTTGGGTGTTTTGTGGGCGGCACACAGGAAAATCCACTGCTCCGTGGCCGTCATCTGGCTGCAGGTGGCCGGGAAACACTGCGTCTGAAGGCGCACGGCTAGCCCGTTCAATTCCATACAAAATTGTCTGCAAAAAGCAATCGCGCGTTAAAGCACTTCGTACGGTTCACATTCGTGCTCCCCACTCGATAACACGCCCTACCTCAAGTGTTCGTACTTCCACACACCCTCGTCCTGTCCGTCGGGCATGGTGAGAATTTGGTCCACATTCGATGGGTCCTTCTTGATCATCTGCTGGATGTACTGCTGCACGGCAAGCGTGCTGTCCATTTCCTCGAACACCTCATCGGGCCAGTTGGAGAAGTCCTGCGTAAAAAATGGCACATTATGGAACATCTTCAGTTCGATCGATTGTACATCCAGCAAGGGGTGTGGAATGGGAGGGAAGAGTTCACTTTCTCATCACAACAACGGCAGTGCAGCGAAAGTTACAACAGATTTACGGTCCTTTGGGTGAGCGGATCGGAAAATCTTACTAGCCCCCTATCGAGCGTTGGCTTTCGCGTGCACATTTCCGTTTACACAATCACCTTTTATAGCGTACCTTTGCCTTTGTTCCGGGTCTGTTTCGTCGCAAAATTGTGGAACCGTCAGCCATCTTCATGTTGAAAATTTCTCTTCTTTTTTTCTTTGTTGTTGGTATTCGTTTTGTGCCTTGGTTGACAGCTTGCTGTCAAAGCTGAAATCGCTGCCCAAGGAACACTTTCTCACTCGATTTGGTACGTGGGGAAAATGCGATGAAAATAACCATTCGAGCAGATTTCAGATTCAAGATTTAAGAATTTCTTGAAAATGTTGATTTGAAAAACTTTCCATACGATATTGAGTGTTTGCAATTGTATGAAATTGTGTCGCCTTTCAATCCATATTAAAGAGAATGAATAAGAATGAAGAGAATGAAGCTGTGCAATCCTACCCCTTGAAGCTAGAAGACTGCTCGAAAATCTGCTCGAAGATTTGAAATCAACAATTAAATTCCGTTGAGCAGATCTTTTAGTCACTTGTTTACGGTAGCCTCAAAATAAAATACCAACATTTTATTTTCGCGTTAAACAGTTGTTTTTTGTATCAAATTATCATTTATTGTGTATAAATTCATCAGAGCAGCACAGAAGCAGCAGAGTTAACACAGAAGATAGTCTAAATTCTATAACAAGTTTAAAAATTGTACTCTGAAAAATTGTTCATTCTAGCTGCTCTGAAAAATATAAACAATGTTTCATTTTTGCTATGCGTTTCCATAATCCAGGAAAATGTGGTACATCTGGTCATGGATTGTATCCAGGCAAGTAATTATACATGAAAAGAACCACTGGAAGTTACACCTCACTTCAACTAAACACGGCACCAACATTGCCCCTTCGAACCTTGACCCAACCGATCCTTTTCGGCAGTGGGCAAAGCAATAGCGCAAAAGTCCTTTCAAAGCTGATTTTACGGTTCAGGTTTTACACGGATAGCAAAACAAACATTCTTCCCACAGTCCTACCCCGGGGGAGGATGAGGAAGTACGGTCCTTACGGCCGGTCATTAGTTACGGATCAATGAGAGAGGAAATGAAAAGCTATCGCATGCCGGGTGCGTAAACAAACGTAAAGCCTTTGAAAAACGTTACCAAAAAAAAAAAAATGATGTCAGTTTGCATAAGCTCCAGGTGAACGGAGGTGTTGGGTGGGAACAGTGGGTTTTGGTCAGAGGAATTGATTGGTTGTCCATTTTACAAAGAACCCAAGTGACCTTCATCACACAAATAGGTTCAGATGAGTGGTCTTATTTTTAGCCATAAAAATGGCCGCCGTTTAGCTACTAACAGATTTTGATCGGGTGACACATTTTAATTCCGCTGTAACAAGGTATGATAAATTGTAAAGCAACTCGGTTGCCAATCGTAAGCTCTGGTTCGTGACGCGGAAATGCGGAACGTTAACTCGTGCGTGAAACTTTCTACCCTTCCCGCTTTTGCGTACCCTGCGATTCTCCGGTCGGGTGTGCTTTCGAAGAATCACACGCAATTAGAAGTGCCTGATTGCAGATCTTCGCTCATCCGGACGCTGCCCGGGAGCGATGAATACTGCTGAATAGGATTAATTAATGGGCAAAGTTTGTATTTTTAGAGCGCCGCTAGAGCGGAAGAAAGATGATTTATGCTTGCTACCGGAGGATTTTTTTTTGTAGTTGCTTCCACTCACTCCACTAGTTGTTGCAAGCTGTTTTTTTGGCACCACGTGCAACTACTTTCGCTTCGTTCGCTCCGGTTCCGGTTCCATTACACGGCAATGGCACAAGATGGTTGTTGTCTCGAGTACTTAGCGCAGAAGTTGTAGCGATTGGTAAATTAGTTTCACCCTGGCAGCTTCTGGGGTTGGGATCGGTTTTTTTGTTGCTACCACCTCAACCTGAATCCACCCCTAACTCATCCGTTGGGTTTTAGGGGGGAGGACATTTCTTCAAAGTAATGGGAAAGTAATTTCAACTTTCCCGGCAGTTCCGTTTCCAATCGCGGTATCGAATTATGGTGACCAAACTTTGGGTGTATCGTTTCGTCTTAGCAGGCGGCAGTGTAAGACGCTTGGGGGAAACGCTACAAGCGCGACGCAAAGGTAGCTTGGATGAACATGCAAAAACTTTTAAGATCTGGACTTAGGATCGGCGTTATTCTGTTTCTAGGTTTTGGACCTTCGTCTGTTCTGGACGCGGGTGAAAAGTTTCCGCAGCTTTTCAGCTGCCCGTTGTCCACGGAAGCGCCCGAACGTATCATCGTATCAGGATTAGTGTCCTTAATTGTTGACTCCCTTTTAGTTCCCGTTTTTTTTACTTGCACGGACCTTTTGTCTTCCCCTCGTACGGTGCACGTCGCACAAGAGAAAGATGGCGATGGTTCGATAATTTTCCATTAGGGATCCTTTTTTGTCATCAAACTGGCCGAGATGCCCGGGGACAGAACGAACCGATAAAGAGGAGTGTGTGTATTTTTTTTCCTATTCTTTATCTCTACGCATCGCTAAGACGCACGCCCGCACGTGAGCTTTCGGGCGGTTCGGACCGTCGGGAAAGAGTTTCCCATTGGGAGCTTGGGTGGGTGGTGTTCTCCATTAGCTAACGCTTCGGTGCCTCGTAATTACGTTCCATTTCGTCACCCCCTGCGCGAGAAGGTTCGCGTTGTCGTCCTCGATTTCTCTTCCGAAGCGAACATGGTCGCTGCCCCCTGAACATCTGGCAAAACTCCCAAACCGAAACCCGTTCGTTTTTTGATGGCGAATACCGGGAATGTTGTACAAGCGCCGGTGAAGGTTGTGTAGCAGCGATGTATCGCGAAAAGCAACGCGAACATGCAGTGCAGCTGCTGCAGTTAGTTCTGATAGTACCAGGGAAATTTTGTGTAATTTTCCCGGAATGTAAATCTCATCAGAAAAGTGTGTTTTCGGTAGAATAGTTTTCCTTCCGCAGAAGGCAACTCAAAGGCTCGAAACTCGCTTTGCCCCTGAAGGTATGCAATGTAGCGCACATGCACACTACTCGAATCACCACCATTGTGCGCCGGAATGTATGCAAGCGGGTGTTTTAATCGATCGAAGCGAAGCCTGTTTCATCAATTAAGCAATCTATATGTAAACATTTTAGCTAATGAGAGAGCAAACATTGCACCGAACTGATGATTGAACCATTTAGCAACTATTAGATCGTCGCCCAGCTCTCGGAAGCTTCGGCGAACGTGTTGAAAGTTGGGATGGAAAAGGACACGCGAAGTAAGACGTTTGTTGTTTTAGGATGGTCTTCAAAGGCGACCAGCAGCCAGTCAGTCGATCAGCACACCCCCTCTGCTCCACACACCTTATCTCTTATCTTGGCCGATGGCCAGAAGATCCAAAGTAAATAAACGATTATCTTAATTTGTTTAGCTTCTACCCGGGAGCAACGCTCGATAGAACAGTGCGCCATTTCCCAGCGAGCCGAAACGGGGCTTTAAAGTGGTATAAAAGGATTAACCGGGTGCGGATTATGCGAGGGGTAGAGTTGTCAGGAACTAGCGTACCCAGGCCAGCATCGGTGGGATGGGGTACGATTTGGGTGTGTGTGTCGAATACCCGGGCCGGGATCTCAGGATTGTTGATTCTAATAGATGCTAAACCGAATTAAGACGCGTTTGAGCGGTGTGTTAACGTGATTTAAAGGCGAATTATGAGCGGAGATGATGCGGTTCGATGGTCACAGACACATCGTTCGGGCGTGCCAACAGCCACGATAGGCGTGTGGAAGTGGATTATTTGAAGTTCGTTAGCGCCGCTTTCTTTGCTGAAGGGAGGCTGAATTTATTGTACCGTCTGCCTGTACAGGTGGTTTATGATGTGGTTCGCACTTGAATGATTTCCCCAGCGCAGTGGGAACCGAGACGCCCGGTGAGGAATATTCGATTTTATGCCGTGTACAGTGACGCGCCACCGATATCCGCTTGTTCGCACGTAGCACAATTCCTTCGCAGGGTGCGATTGGAGCAGGCAGGACTAGGCGAAGCGACCGAGTGTCGGGTTTGTGAGCCAGATAGGATATTGTTGGAAGAAGAGCGTAAATCGATTGGAACATTGGCATTTTGCTGAGGATGACTTCGGCTGAAAGCTTTGAATGTACAGCGGATGTTAATAGATTGGAGCTTTACGGTATGTAATACTTAACACAATTCTTACGTTTCTTGTTTAAAATCTCAACAATATGGATATAAAAGGTATTGCATAATATTATGTCATAAATTTTACGGTTTTAATTATTTTTTTTGAGCAAAAATCAGCGAACTGAAATCTTCATGAAATATTTCAAGTATGGAAAATGTAATCTTAGTAGGCGGTTTCATATCTTATTCAAAGGAATATGATTCAACAAACGAACACATTTATTGGAAAATCCTTTTACTTCAATATGTTTTTCATATATATGATTTTTTTTTTAATTTATAGGCTTCTGTTTGTCACTGTCGCATATGTTTGTGGCACATACGCTTTGCGCATCATAAACTCCAACATCCACCATGTTCTATTCCATTACTCGCAGCTCCAAATCCATATCATCTGCGCCCGGGCCTGGCAGCTCGTGTTTATTGACATGCATAAAACTGTGCCTTCCGGTTAAATCACTTGTAATAACTGTGCCGTGTGCGAGCGTGGCGGCAGCTCTGTAGCTTTTATTTTATTATCTTCCCGCGTTATAACATCATAATTCTCGTGGCACCGTTCCGCAGCCCGATCCCGGGCCCGATTTTCAATATTCCAATCAAATGCACATCACTGCGTCGAAGCATCCTCGAAACCGGGCCAGATGGTCAATTAAATCCATCGGTCCGGGTGTGCCGCATCTGTTGGATATGTTGGGCGTTTTTTTGTTCATCGACTCCTGTGGGACCGATTTGCATTAGAAGCGAATGCACATCGGATCGGTCGTACTAAATAAACGATTGGCTCGTGCGTTGGCAAGCAACCTGGACGATAGCGTTAAATGTGAAAAAATGCTAGCACACGCAATCGTCGATCTGTTTGTTTGTTTTTTTTTGTGTCTGTGCGGAAGTGTTTAATTATATTGCATTTTTTCTTCCTTCTACTCCCATCGATAAAAGTTAAATGTTTGTCATACGCCAATGTTCGATATGTGGGGCATGTTGGGATTACATTTGGAAAAAAGGAAAGTAAATCTGTATCAAATGTGTTTGCGTTGGATTACATCCGCCGTCGATGGGATTTTATTTCGGTTTTCCTTATCGATTGACCAGTGAGTATGGAGCAAAAAGGTTTTTAATACTTACAGTAAAATCAAATGCACTTTTGTGTCAATATAATATAACTAACAAGCCTATTTTTGGGATTTTTCGCAAATAAGGATGCAATTTGCAGCAATTTTAATCTTAAAAATCACATTTTCAACAAAAAATGGGAAAAAAACGAATCAGAAGATTTACTTAAACGTACATACTCATTCTCTTCTATTTATCTTATTGCATTAGTGGAAATTCTACCGCGCGATTTGCAGTGCACGAGTCCATTCCCTGCTGCACTTTTATTGCATTCTTGGTGCTAATTGCACCGTTTCCTGCACGGACGAACGCATGGCAGAGTATAATTTTCATCACCCGTGTTCGCCAAACGCACACGCGATCGCCCCTGCACCTCCACATACAACCAGTTGACGCGTCCTGAGGCAAACGTCCTGACGATGGGGTGTAGTACGATGAGGGACGTCCATCCGGTGTTTAATTTTTACCCCATTTCGCCCACTTCCGGTCGCTTTCCGGGCACTGGTGCTGATTAGCATTTAGATTAAAGCAAATTAAGACCGGATGAATTAGTGTTTCTCGTGTGTGTATGTTATTGAAGCTAAGCTGGCGCCTGTTGCTGGACATGACCTACAAAGAGAGAGCGTGTTATTCTTGCGTTTTAGGAGAATAATGTTGATCCTTACTTTGCAGATAATTTTTGTGGTCTACAAAGCTCGTAATACATTTCAAGCAATCGCAGCAACCATCGGCCAACTTATTTGCTTGGCTAGCGCCATCTATTGACGAGTAAAACAAACTACACTGCATTAAAATAATCATTTAACCAGAACTGACTAAAAGCGATAGTATTATTCGCTTTATCTGGAAAGATACGTTTCACCTCCCTCGTACAAACTTAATCGTATTCACTGCCAGCACTGTGTTATTAACTTACATCACCTGGAACACACCGTGTGCGCTCTCTGCTGTTAATGAGTTTCACCCGTCGGTGGATTGCATTGAATGAAATCCACTTTCCATTCGCTACGTTAGCTGTAATGTGTTGCTTTTAGCGCACGGAAAATGGGGTCCCAATAATTGAATGTTTCTGTGCGAAACGTACTCGATGAAGTTGGGAAGTGTGTGCTTTGCGTTATGAGCCGGATTCCATTCGCTCTTGAATGCTTGACGCGAGGTGCAACGCTACACTATGAAATATGTTTGCGCTCGGCGAGAACTTTAGAGGTAACTTTATCGTTCGTACTGGTTACAGGCTCGTAGACTTGCTGAACTTGACTTGCTAGTATTAGTTATTAGCTTGACATTGCTAGACGAGATGGGTTTAGAAGTAGATTACAGCTGAGTTCGCTTATAAAAGTGTACTTTTCTATCAAAATTGTTTTTTGCTTTTCAAAAGGGCTTAAAATAGTGTTAAAATTCTAAAACCCGGTAGAAGAAGACCGGTATTCTCCTAGGGATTAACCTACTACAGCGGAGGTACGAGTTTAGAGTAACATTACCCTCTTCCTTTCCTCTAGCTATTCTTAACGACCCTTTCCTCAATGAACCTTCCTCAATTAAACAACTTTCCCCATACAGATCCTTTCACTTGGAACGGACTGCACACGCTTGTCCATTGCCGTTTTGAAGATGCTTCTCGGCAGTGGGTGCTAAATGTGCATCACCGGACGACGCATCAAACGAGATCTCCCACGTTCCGGGGTCCGGAAAGAGGAAGGAAAACAAAAATGACGATCGAGTGCAAAAGCAAACCGGCGTTCGCTGAAGTAATCGACTACAATTTTCTGTGAACGTCCCACACCAGGTGGCCGTAACCATTACCTGCAGCCGTCGGTTTCGTGTGTTCCGGGCTTGGATTTGGATTTGGAACCTTCCTCTGTCGTAATGCTCTACTAGAAAACACACGAAAGGGAGGAAAAAAGAGTGGAAGAAAATCGAGAACACCATTACCAGGGATCCGTTCGGAGTAAACTCTCCGGTGCATCGTTTGGATGCGGCCGCAGTTCTCACGTTTACGTTCTCCAGCTGCATTCCTTTTCTTTTCTGGATCATCTCACAACACTAGAAGAAAGGAAGAACACTGCGCTCATATTTGTAACTGAAGCTGAACTTTTTTTTACCCCTGCCAGTAAGAGCATTCTCTTACCGAAACGTGGCACCGGAGGAAATCGTATCCAGAGCTAACGATTTTGTTACATTTTTACGACTTGAAACCCGCCACCACTTCAAGTTGTGCGGAATAAACAAACTCCAAAGCTTGCAGATTTGAAATGATGGCGATTGAAACACCTGTCGCTTCGCAAACACCTATCGGACGTTTGGTGGCTTTCGATTTGACAATCGATGCCGAACGAGACGCTCTGCTGACGCATGAAGACGTTAAAGGATGCGGCGATCAAGAAGGGGTTTTTTTTGCCTGGCTTTAATGCGTTTTCTGCTTCACCCATGGCCCCATTTGTCGTAAACCGATTGCCCAGCCAGCCAGCCAGTGCGAAGAAGGATGATACAGCTGCCGGGTCTGCTGCTGATAGATCCGCAGACAATTTGTTCCAGCCAGCCCGGTGCTGAAGCGCACGCTAGTTTTCCCGCACACGGCGAACGGGGTACGTGCCGGTACGTGCTCGGAAAAGTTTATCTACCATTCCAAATGAGAATGTAATTACTTTATTCGACGTTGTTTGTGTTTTGTTCAGGGAGCGTCGGGCGAAAGTCGGGCCAGTCGCCACGGACGCTCGAAACGTCTCGAAGAATGTCGAATTGTCGAACCACAAAACCATCACGGCACGGAAAGTCAGAGCTGAGCTCCGGGGGACGTGTTTCGCGCACCGTGCGCCGTGCTGAGGCACCTCCTGGGATGAGATTCTCCGGTTTTGGTTCAATTACTTGTTCGATAAAGTTCGCCGTTTCGCCCGCTGGTGTCGTTTCGGTGGTTCGGGTGGTGTGCGAACTAGCACATCCCGCACCCGGGACCAGCTTTCGTGCTCGAAACTCGGATTTTTGTAGCATCTTGTTCGGATCGCAGGAGGATCCTCGGGATTACGAACAACCGGAGCGGGTCCGAAGCTTCTTCGCGAAGAATCAATCCTTCCGACTGAATGGTGTCATCAGATAATAAGTGTAATTTAGACGCAGGCAGGGAAAAGTCGGAACAGCGACCGGGGGGAAAAGAAATCGCGTCCATTCGTGTCCACGGACTTTCTAATGGCACTGGCTATGGTTGACTAAGGCGTAAATGATTTTAGCCG